>CAUYPO010090345.1:0-69103 GCA_963574435.1 Cheirogaleus major
CCACCCTCCCCGCTGCTGCTGAAGCTGTTTTTCTTAAAGGAAAATCTGGTCACGCCACTCCTTTATTAGAAACCCCTCAGCGGACCCCTGTTGCTCTAGAGATCATGGGGTTCAAGGTCATCCCACCCCGCAGCTCCCAGACTCACTAACCTCATCTCCCTGTATTGCCTCTCTTGCTAGCTGTGCTCCAGGCACAAATCTCTGACGAGCATCAACTCTTTCACACACCTCTGTCCCTTAATGCGTACGTTGGCGATTTTTCACATGTTGTTCCTTCTGCTTGGAATGCCCTTCCCTGGGGTGAGCTCCTATTCATCCTTCAAGACCCATTCATGTCATTTCCTGAATGAAGCCCAAGTCAAACCTATCTCCCAAGGCGTTCCCACATACTTGTCCCTATCTCCAGTGAAGCCCACGTCCCACAGCTGGTGTACAGTCTACCCCCTAACTAGACTCTGAGTTCTTTGGATACAAGGATGCCATCTTACTTTTTCTATAAGTATAGCATATATAATATACACTATTTTCATATGAAACATTTAAATAATTATACATGACTTCTGGTATGTAATAAACCATCAGCAAACACTTGTGAAATGAATAAACAAATTCATTTTTTCAATACATTTTTTTGTCAACTTTATTCTCTGCCACGAACCATTTGGGTACTGGGGAGACCACAGTGACTGAAACAGGCATACACATGTTCGTTAAGTGTGACATCCAGAGACAAGGTGACAAATAAATGAGTGAGAGAGTTTCAGAGAGTGATATGCACTCTGAAGAAATATAACTGGGTAATGGGATAGAGAGGGAGGGGAGTGGGGTGGCAGGAGGTGGCATTTGGGCAGGGACCTGAAGGATCAGAAGGAGCCAGCTATGCAGAGGTCTGAGGATGAAGCAACCCATGCAAAGGGAGCAGCGAGTGCAAAGGCCCTGGGGCAGGCAGGGACTTGGGGTGTTCCAGGAATGCAAAGGTACATGGGAAGCATGAGATAGTGGGGGAACCCAGATCATGTAGAACCTTGCAGGGCATGGCTGGGAGTGTGGACGCTGTTCCGGGTGCAATGACAAAATGCATGGCCGCTGTGATTAGCAGGCAGAGATGCTACCAATGAATGGGTGCTGTGTCCCTCCCCACACCTCCCTCGCCCTCACACAAGATTGCCGCCTGCTCACCGGGGCGGAGACAGCCCTCATTAATCTCAGGAAGCAGGAGGGCGGGCAGACGCGGGCAGTGCAGCGACACAGACTAACTAGGAAACACAAAGGCTGCCTGCCCAGCTTTGTTTTGAAAGCGTCAATTCCAAATTCTGCTAGCTGGCAGAGACAGGGGTTATTGATTTTCCCTTCTGGAATGCATGTCCTACAGAGTCCTCGCAAATAGAAACTGAAAAACAGAGGGAAACATAACTGCTGAGAAAGACAGGGCAAGGGGACTTTTTTTAAAAAACGATCTATACTGCTTTCTGTCTTTTTCTTATTATGCTTTGCTGGATTGTGGATTGTCCTCTCTCCTTTTTCCCCAATTCATTTCTTTTGTTCCTCTCTCTATGTCTTTCTGATTATGATTTCTTTGTCTTCCTCTCCATCTCACTCTTGCTCCCCGTGTCTTTGCGTGGTAGCTAGCACCGTGTTTGCATACAGTAGGCATTTCCCACTGGTGTGGTGAATGTTGGTCTCTCCACTGGCCAATCTCTCTGAAAGTCTCTTCCTCCAGACCATTTCCATTGAGCTGCCCGTCTCTCCTTAAACATAGCACCTCTCACCCTTCTAGGCAAGCAGCGAAGAGTGGGACCAGCCCATCAAACCAGCTTTCAGTCGTTGCACAGAGTGGCATCCCCAGATAATTACTTTTTCTCGCTTCTCTGGAGAAGCAGGAAGCAATCAGGGGCTTCCTTCCGCTGTCTGGAGGGGCAGGGCGCCAAGTTCCTTCATCGTGAGCATCACACTCGTAGCTCCTCAGTTCCACGGGGCCCGGCCACCGCCGCCTGCATCCTCTCTCCCGGCTCCAACAGAAGTTGCACACTTGCCTACTTGCTCAGGGGAGTAGGGACTCTGCCCTCTAGCAGCTTCTATGGCTACTTTTCCATTGCTCCTGTTGCTGGCGTGGCTGCGTGGGGAGGTGTCTGTGTAGACAGGCGTCTGTGTAGACAGAAGTGTCCAGAGCTAGAGCCCAAAACATGGCTGGGTGTGTTACACAGACGGTGGGCTGGGTGTGGAGGTCTAGGCCTAATTTTGTCTGCTGACTTTTACCAAATGACACACATTGACGGAAACTTAATTTTATCATCTGGAAAATGGGCGTATTCCAGTCTCTTCCTTCTTGAAGGGGAACGTCAGAAGAAGCAAAGAAAATCTATGGCAAAACTACATTGTTTTTGAAAAAACAGTTCTTGATTTTCTCCTTTGAATAAAGCATATGGCATCACAGATAGGCCTCATTGGTTGTCATTTCACATATCATTTCGTTTGAAGCTTGACACTCCAATAATTTATCTTCTACTCTTATTTTTCTTAAGTTAATGGTAGAATAGCGTTATACTCCCCGAGCTCCCACACGTGATGGAGAAGGCTGGGGGCTGGGGGTGGTTCTCACATGCACTGATGACAAGGTTGTGCATCTCTGGATCTAAAACGTGCTGTTCATCATTCACAAGGCAGCCAATCTCCCTGTGGGTAATGGAGGTCTGGTAGTAGGAGGAATGTTCCCTTAGCAGGTTTTACACACGTTTAATTTCTGCCAAGTGTCTCCTATTTTCCATGTACTGATGCATACTTAAATGTACAACCTCATTACCACCTCTGCCCAGACTCTTCCCCTCCGTGAATCTGCTCCTCAGCTCTGGCCCTACATCTCCAATCACCCACATGACGTTTTCTCTTAGGGCGATAAGATTATTCAGTCTAACTCCCTCTTATGAAATCAAGAAAGCTGAGGCCCAGAGATGTAGCGTGGCTTTACCAAAGTCCTTCTACCAGCAGGAACAGGACAGGAAGTCAGATCCACCGACTTCCTAATGCAGTGAAGACGCTCTGTCCACAACGCCTGTGGGAGACCTGCCACCGCTCCACACCCAACTCATCATCTTCACACACAGCTCTTCCTCCCCATCTTCCCGCTTCTATGAGGCAGCAGCTCCAAAAAGACAGAGCTCACAGTTCTATGTATCTTACTCTCTGCCATCTCCCCTGGGACCGGCATTTGGTAGGAACTCAAACAATACTTCGATGACTGCGTGGGTGAACGACTATGAGAATTCGCCCCCTTTCTCTGTACTGGCTGCACGTGGAACTCATCACTTGTGTTTCTTTTTCCCTGGCTTCTCATAACTCATGGATGGCCGAGATCGTTGACTTTGTCTCCAGCGACTGCTTGCTTTGGACTCCTGCTGCTCGCTCCCATGTGTGACCCTGGCCCCTCCCGTGAGACCACAGCCCCATCGCCTGCCGCTGGCCTTGGACCTTCCACCTCCTCCCGTCCTCGTTCCCTCTTCCAGAGTCAGCGTTTTCGTCTCGACCTCTCCTGGGCCACAAGCCGTCCACCCGCCTTCCCAGTCCACCCTCCTTTCAGGCAAGGCTCTCGCCCAACTGCTCCCCACCCCCTTCCTAACCTTACTGCCTACCTGTCCACCTCAGAATCCTGCCACTCCCACCGGGCGTCTCATTTGTGTCCCTTGAAACACAACCCATACAGTCTCGCCTCCACACTTCACACACACTCTTTGTGTGTAAAGTTTATTTACTCTCTGGATTCTCATAATCTTTCAGGCCCAGCCAAAGTCTTTACCATCATAACAACAGGGGAATACCGCAGCCACAGTAGCTAGAACTTTCTAAATACCTGCAATGGGTCAAGCACAGCACTAAGTCATTCGTACGTATTATTTTTTATTCACAAAAACCCTAGGAGGGAAATCTAATCATCACCCTCATTTTGCACGGTGATAATCTAGGCTCAGAAGTGCCAAGTGAGGTACCTGAGGTCACAGACTTGGCACCTAGAACACACGAAATTCACATATAATTCTATCAGAACTCAAAAGTGTGTTTCTAACTGGCAGACCACGTTGCCTAAGCTGTTCTTCTCTTCTGAGTTCTAACGGCCCCTCACTACACACGGCCCCTCCTGTGCCAACTTTTGTGTTGATGGGTCTTTCACTGAACATTCTCTTGAATGCACACGTGTCCTGTCCCCAGTCATACTGTCAGCCACTGGAGAACATGAATTATACGTCTACGGCCTCGCAGGTCCTGCCGGACAAGTACCTGCTGACTGAGCTGATTGAAGTGTAAAGCCCTAGATCTCCCTTGGATTTTTCGGGTAAGTTCATCCTTGGGCAGTGAGTTTGCTCCCCTCCTCCTTTCCCCCAGGACTAAGTGCTAGTATTGGGTATAGACAAAAGAATGTCTTCCCTGAGTTCAGGCCCCTGACAATGCACACTGGCATGGTTCAGAGAGGGTGGGCCTGACAGCAGGTGCTGGAGTACTTAGGAGTCTGGGTTTGCGGAATCTTGAAACTTTTAACTCCTGAGACCTTTGCATGGTAAGAGATATTACAGGGAAAAACAAAACAAAACAAAAACAAAACCTCAGAAACCCCAGCAACTATTGAGAACCATTGTGGGATTTAATCACTTTCTTGAGAATCAAAAATGCAGTTGGTCATTATACAGCCCTGCTTGTACATCACTACAATATGTTATTTTTGTTAACTGACTCATTTAAAATTAGTGGCATGGGATCCGACAGACGTTATCACTTTATGTACTAAAATGTTCACTTTGGGCTCCACTGTCAGGAAGCTGGTTGACCTTGAGTTAGTCACCGTCCCTCTCTGGGCCTCCATTTTCTAGTGCCCTGACATTCTAGGATGCTAATTAAGATAATCTATTGGTTTGGGTTCACATACACAGTCTTGCGTTCTTGGAATCCAAGGAACAAAATGCTAGAAAAGCACTCTGAAATGTTAAAAAGTGCCAGCCCAAGGTAAGAGAGTGTCCCTTATTTTTTTTTTTTTTTTTTTTAGTGGTTTTGAAGGTTTGGTTTTTCCATATCTTGCTTTCTCAGGGAGGTATATAGAGTCAGGAAGTTATTTCTTGCATGAGGCCTACACCTGTCCTACAAAGGAACTCACACTCTCCGCGGCTGCGGCTGCTCCACCCCACCCTCTCCTGCTCTTGGACAAATACTCCCAGAGGAAGCAGCAGGCAGCCTCCTTGTCCCCCAGCCTCTTGCAAAGTCCTCTCTGCCTCCTCGTTCTCCCAGCCCGCCCGGGGAGACGCCTCTGCCCTTCTGTGTGCTTTGTGTGCTTTGCATGTTAAACAACGAAAGCTTTCCGCTAAGGCCACAGGGGAGGCAGATACCCTGCATCTGGAAGCCATCACCAGCTACCTTCAGTAAGCCAGCAACGAAAACCCCTGCATTCATTATAGGGCAAAGTGACAATGTAGTTTTAAAAAAAAAAGCCTCCTTCAAGACTTCTCAAGTCGAATCTGGGGTTGCTGGGCAGAAGGGCTTGCTCAGCCGAGGCAGACCCTGCCCAAAGGCATGTTCTGACCCCACGGGGCACAGTTGTTTGGGTAGAGAATTCAAGACACAGTCTTTGTGAAGGTAAGGGGCCAGGAGTCACCGATAAGGAGCAAATAGTGGAAGCCAGGTAGGAGATGACGAAGGTTATTTGGCAAGTTCACACATGTAGTGATGGAACGGTTCTGCCTCTTGGCTGTGGCGATGGCTGCACGAATCTAACACGTGATAAAACCCGCGAAGAACCACCCATGCTCCCTCTCGCACATGAGCACACGAAACCGTAATCTGAAAATCAGCTCTGTGGATTGCGCCCTGTCAGTTTCCTGGCACTGATGCTGCGTTATAGTTATGTGACATGTGACCTTGGGGGAAACTTGTACACCGGCCTGTCTGTTTTTTTTGGAAACTTCCTGTGAATCAAGAATCATTTCAAAATAAAAAGTAAAAAGCCAGCAAAAAACAGCTAGTACAGCGGCAGTGGACCTGGCTACGTCGCCCCAAATTCCTGGGATACGAGTCCCAGTGGTCTCCTAGGGGCTGCTGGTGGTCCTGTGAGTAACAGTGAGATCTTCATCACCAACATCCAGGTTCTGATTTATTGAACACTTACTATGTACAAGGCACTAAGGTTTTTTTTTTTTTCCCCAAACATTTTTTCAGTTGCACAATGCCCCCAACAAGGCTATCATCCCCACTGGACAGCAATGATAACAACGCCAGGGAAAGCTGACTCTCACCGAGGCTCTAGGGCCAGGCTCGGACCCAGCGGGACGCCAGTGCTCACATCTGGGGGTGGAGAACGAGGGAAGAACAGGGCATCCAACGTATGTTCCTGGGAAACCACTTAAGCACAGCCCTCCCGCCCCACCCCTCACCCCGCTCTGGTCGGGGAGCCCGAGTTAGCCACGTCCATAGCGAAGCAAAGAAAACTGCACTTACAGGTTCTTGACATCGGTGATGCCGCGGAATGCCTTCCTCGGAATGCCCTGGATCTGGTTTTCGCTCAGATCTCTAAACAGGAAGAGAAGAGGCACACTGCATTAAAGACCCAGGCCGGCTGGAGGTTGATCTGCATCTCATTATGATAACAAAACCTCTGGGAGGCTGCCTCTGCCATCAGAAGTGTTTGGGGGACTGTTTAGTCTCAGGCCCCAGGCTGCTACAGGCATTCACATTGTTCCGAAAGTGATGGCCTTTGCTGAAATGGTTACCAGGCGGGAGCAGCTCAACTCCAGGGCGGGCTCTGTGGGTGGTCTCGCACCTCCAGGCCACGAGCCAAGATGCTGGGCTGTTTGTTGCACACACTGCACCCAATTGCCACCTCCCAGAGACAACCCCTTGGCCTCCCCACCCCTACCCCCACATGGCATTCCTCCCCCAGGCAGGGTCAACACCACTCAATCTCCCATCTCTCTGGGCTGTCCTTTGCTGCTCCGGACTCTCTGCCTTTGTCATCTGGGATTGGAACACAGCCTGGCCATTCTGATTTTCTGGTGGGGGATAGATAACCACTTCAGCTGATTCTAGAGTCCCGGAGCCCCCTGGGGCCCTCCTGGATCTTCTTAGTGACAGGCATGATGAATTCAAATTGCATTTCAACAAACTCATCCACAATGGGGGTCCCACCGGCACCTCATCTAGCATTAAGCAGCGCCAGCATGTTGCTTTGAGAAGAGTAAAGGATAGAGTGTCAGAGCCCGCAGCTGGCTCAAACCTAAGTCCTGTCCTAGGCTTTAAGCATCCCCAAAGCCTCAATTTCCTTCCTAAGAACGACGCAGGCTTTTTGGTTTTGTTTTCTGGTTTTACTTTTTGCTAGACAAAACATATGTATTTGTTTTCATTCAGACCTCAAGCCCGCTGGGATCTCAGTGAGTAATCAATCCACAAAGACCCATCAGGCCTCCAGAGTGTGCGAGGTGGCCCTGCAGAACACTCAGGCCGTGCATCAGCCAGGGCCGGTTCTGCACGGCGCTGGGCTGCGGAAGCGTCTCTGGGAAGATGGCGTGGAGGAGGGGGAGCACACAGAGATGGGGGTTAGGGACACAGTCAGCTCTTTATGCTTTCTTCAGATATAAAAGGTATACATATCACACACGTACATATTCATCACTTTGAAAAGAACACACAGTAAAACTCTCAAATATTAAGGTAAAAAAATTAACCACTCAGACTTAACCACTGCTACCGCTTAAGAGTAATATATGTAAGTTTCACCAATATGACCTCATAATATATAGTCGGTTATAACCTATTTTTTTGCTTGCTATCTTGAGATCATCTGTCAATGTCATTAACGGTCTATGGATGCCAACATTTTTTAATGGCTGTATATCATCCAATTGTATGAGTGGCTATACGATCCCCAGTTGCTGGGTGGGCAGTTATCTATTTATTTGCCATTTAAAGAAACACTACGATGAACTTCCCTGCCAGCACTTTCTGGGGACACTTGTCCTGCTATTTCCTTGGTATAAAGTCCTGTAAGGAGAACTTGCTGGGCACAGGGTAAACAGGTCCTAGTTGAGTTGCCATAGAGATTGTGGCTATGGACACTCCCATAATGATTTTCCATGGACATCTAACCAAAACCAAATATGACTCCAGATATATTTGCAAAGAGCGGTCAGACAACCACCCTCCGCTAAAACTTGTACAGTCTAAATGAACATTTTGTAAGTGGGCAGGAGGGGAAACAAAGAAAAGAGGCATACACTTTTCTGCTTTCCTCTGCTGAGACAAGCTCCATACTCTGAACAGCTGGCTAAAACTCACAACACGTGAGGCTTGTCTGAGGCCTCTTTCAGGCCTTAAAACAAGGCTGAGAGTTGGGGTAGGGTGCAGGTGCGAGTACTAGTGGCTTCTGGGGCTGGATCACAGGGTCCTCCCATCTCAAATCCAGTTTCTTCTGTCTGCAACCGGCGTAAGTAAATTTAAATACACAATGAGCCCTGCCGCAGGCTCCCCTGGCCAGGCCTGATTCAATGAGCAGGGCTCCAGCCTGGAGTCAGGCACTGAACAAAGCCCACGATGACAGCAGAGGTCAGGCGGTGTCACCGAGGCCACTTGGCTGCTCTCCATCAGCCTCTAGAGCAAGGGGCCCGGGTCCTGTCAGCCGACTAATACAATTTCCACCAGGCATCCGGGCTGCACCCGAGGCTCCGGCAACCACGGTGGGCCCAGTCTTTTCTGCCAAGTGAAGGGTGGTCTTCAGCCTCTGCCTGCCACCCTCCCAGGTGTGGCTGCTATCTCTGGTCACTCTGGAAGATGAGCTCCACTTGCACTTTTTGGCAAATGGCAGATGACCACGTTCAGGGCCAGGGGGAGGAAACAGGAGAGAGGGTTAGGACCAGCAGCCTTAACCACGACTGGGAGCTGGACGGATGGGCACACTTCCCAGTCGTGCTTAACCCTTTTGGAGTAGACATCATCCTGAAATATACCCGAAGGAGTGGCAGTTGTACAAAGGCTCTGGTTTGCAACACGGCGGGTTGAGGAAAGAAGAGCAATACTTGAACAGAAAAATCTGGCCGTGTTGCTGGGAGACCTCCCACACAGGCAAAATCCTGCGCTTGGGTGGGGCAGCGCTTCGGTTTCTGCTCACTATTCTCTTGCTGTAAATACACCCAGCCTCGCTCCTACTTTAAGGAGCTCAGTTTAAAGCACGACTATCTTCCTACCTCCTTGTCACTGCTTTCCTCCTGCCCCAATTGAGCAAAACAGTAGATTGCAGGGAATTTATCTGTTCCCCGTGACAATCTGCTTGTAAATTTTATTAATTTTATTTTCCATTGAGCCTCTCTTCTCCAGCTAACAATACCGCTGCCATCCATCTGCAGGACTGTATATTGATTTCATAAATACCTCCAGTGGGCTGACAAACTGACAGCTTTAATGGTGTTACTGATGGGGCGTGGAGGAGGGTTCAGGGCTGGGTGCTTCATTTTCGGTAACGGTCCCTTCACAATTATCGCAGCGGCTTTGTGAGGGTTCCTAATAGTGTGTTTATCTCAGCGTGATGCCAGAGCATGGAGCTATTGTTAAGTACTATCCTTGAGAGAGACAAGAGCCACCATTTTCCACTGACACTTAAATAAAAATAGCAAAATCTATCCGTAATGCCCGAGAGCCCAGTTCCGGCCAATTGCTGGTTGGGGTTTTAGTGCCTTACCCTTCGCAAAGGAAGCAGCTCAGGGAGAGGCAGGCAGAGATGCCCAGGAGTGACCAGAGAAGATCTTTTTTTTTTTTTTTGACATTAGAAGAAAGGTATGAGGTTGGAGTAGGGGCGAGGGTGGGAGGGGCGCTGGGTTTTTCTGGGGAAATAAAGCAAGATGGCCTTCTTGCTTGAGAAGTGGGGCTAAGGCCTGGGATGTCTTTCTAAATAATTAGGGTTCTGAAAGAAAAGGAGAACTGCATTAGCTAAAGTGCAGTTTCCAGCTTCTGGAAAATGATTAACTGACTGATTATTCCATCCAAAAACACAAGACCAAAGAGGACTTATTAAGGAGACAGTAAGTCAAATGGGAGTTGGCAAGAACCAATATATCCCCCTTCCAGCCTCCACGCTCCCCCCCCTTTTTAATTTACTAAAATGCTTTGGACACAGATTAACTTTCTTCACAAATTTATTATTGCTTCATCTACCTTGAAACGGGAACTGCAGACACTTTGATAAATGGATTGAAAGGCTGTCTAGTTCCAGTGGAGCTTTTGAAATGCTTCCTGGGGCTCTCCCCGCAATGTCAGGCATGCTTTGTTCTCAGAAGGGCAGTGAATGACAGTCCCTACCTTCACCCCACCCCTGCAAGACAAGGAACAGGGAAATGTCTTCCTCTTTGCTCTGGTGGGGACAATGCACTTGTCTTGGTCACATTCACACTACCAGGAAGTCCTGTCTGTGTTAAGTGGCAGTTTGTGGAGGAGATTTGCTCCTAGGTGTCAATCCCAAATTATTGTCAAGTTACAAAATGGGGATTGGAAGCTTCTCGAAACTTGAGGAATTCTTGTTTCTGAATTTGGTGGAGCAACTTATGAGCTGTATGATCATGCAAGTTACTAAAATGCTCCATGCCTCAGTTTCCCCATCTTTACAGTAGGGCTATTGATTTTACTAAATTTATCAGTGAATTGTTGAAAATGGAATGAACAAATGAAATGAATAAATGAATAAACTTTGCACAGCATCTGGGGCACTAAGCATTCAATGAATGGCTACATTTACTTCTTGGAGTTTTCCTCCATTTAGCCCTCGATTTAAATGGCTGAAAACGTCTAGTATCAGCACCCCAGGACACACCTTTGACTCTGCGAAGAACAAAACACAACGATGTTGCTATACTCTTTCCATAAAATCTGAGGGAAGGATTAAAATTTCTCTCATCTGTCATTTAGACAGGATTATCCACATTGGATTCCAAATTCTTTTGGATGAAACAGGAGAGCTGGATTCAGGAAAAAGGTCCATCTTATGTTGGGTTCTCGCAGAAGCAGTCACTGAAGCCAAGGACTCAGGAGTTGAGTGATTGATTAGTGACGTGCTCCCAGGAGAGACCAGTATGGGATGGTGAAGAGGAATAAAGTGCAATTAGGTAGAGTCTCGGCCTTAGCCCCCTACCACAGGGAGCTCCTATCGCTGGGCAGGGGAGCTGAGCCTTTGCAGTCCTGCATCGGACAGTTCTTGTTTAGGGACCACCCGAGAGGAAAGCAGGCTCCCAGGCCCTGCCTGCCCTCTGTCATGCTGAGCGAGGTGACTCCAGCAACCCAAGGACAGATTGCCAAAGAGGTTCCCAGCTATGAGACATTACCAGTGAAGTCCACAGTGGCAGGGGACAGTAGCCAGCACCAGTAAAGGGGACCCAATGGGACCCAACCCAGAGCATTCGCAACAGGGCTTCAAGGACACTTCTCTCGAATCAGTGAGTTCTCCGCAGATTAAAACATCTCTCTCAAAAGATGGCACATCCAGGACCCAGGATGAACAGGCCACACAGGAGGCTAACTGACCACAGAAAGCTGGAACAACCCAATCTGGTATCTGATGAAGTTTATACTTCTTTGTCTACCTCCCCAATCTCCTTGCACGGAGACCAAACATGGTACTTTTTCAATAACATTAAAAAAAAAAATCCATCAACTCTTGATTAGTCAAACTAAAATAGGGGATGGTCTAAAAAGCATTTCTATTTGGAACCATTGTTGGATTTGAGATCAGGGTGGTGGGATTACCATTGTGATTTTCTTTTGCCTGAATATATATTAAAATTACTTTCACATTTTCTGCCTAGTAGGAGGAAACCTGCCTATTGATGCAGTCGGTATCAATCAAAACTCGTTTAGGGATTTAAAAATTTCTGACAGATAATCCATGAATCTAAAGTTTCTTTTACGCTCAATACTACCATCCTATATAAAGCTGAACTCTTTTTCACCATCCCCTGAACCCTGACTCCTAATATATAGTATCACTCTGCTCTAGGAACTAAAGGGAAAGATATTGTTTTGCTTACCTTATTTTATACAGCAGGAGGGACAAACACACAGGAAAAATTGTTCCCTGGGGATTTTACAACGTGGACTTCAGGGAGGATTTATCTTAATAGGTACATCTCTTCTGCAGGCAATTTATCTTAATAAGCAAGATTATATGTTTGCAGTTGGGTCACCGTCAAAATCAAATGAGCTCCAAGCATATGTCCCAGCTAAGAAGCCCTGGGACCTCCAGCTGGGTGTCTAGTCAAAGGCATCCTTTGTCTGAGGGAGGTTACAATGGAGTAACTGAATCGTTTCCTGAAAGAACTAAAGAACTGCCACCTATCTCAGGGATCCAGGGAATCAAAGTATCAATGCGGGACAAGAAAACCCAAACAATTATTTCCCACTGCTCCAGTTCTGTTTCTGAATATTTCATTGCAGCAGGAGTTTACGCTGCTTGTTCCTTTGATGTTAAAAAGTTACTGAATGAAAAATATCAGTAAGAGTTCCTTCTGTTATGCTTTCTCTGACAAGCTCATTAGAAAAGTCCTCAGCCGTACCATTCAGATGTTTGATATTGGCCAATTAAATGTCAGCTTGGGTTTTTTTTCCCACAGCAAAAATGAATCAAACACCCATTATGTGTTACACTACATCAGGAGTTAGGATACAGATGGGAACAGTCCAAGTTCTTGTCCTGCTGGAGTTTACGTCTTGATTCACCCCAGATACAAAGAAATAGACCCCTGACCTATACAAACGTAAAATAAACATCTAGACACTTAGAAAAGTAAGAGCAGCAGTTTCACTGTTGTTTTGTTTTCAGCAAGAAGAAAAGCTACATCTAAACTTACACTGCAGATTGCTCCCAACCACTGAGCAAAAGATTTTACAGTTTGTTTTACTTAGGCCCCCAAATCTTTTTAGATTTTGAAGAGGAAAAGGGAAACATGCCAATCTGAATCACTAGGACTCCCAGGGGACAGAGGCTTATTTAACTGGAAGTTGGGTTTTGTACTTCTAAGTGGTTGGAGTAAAATCAGGACAGTATGAAGATGTTATTAAGAGTTGGCAGGGTATAGGGCAGTGGTTCTCACGCAGGGTTCATGGTCGATCTGATCAGAATTTACTGATGGGGCTTTGAAAAAACACAGATTCCTATTAATTTTTTAAAATTTAAAATGAGAATAATATTCTGGTTACGTTTCCTTTCATTTGTGTCTTTATTTTTGAGAGATACATACTGAAATAGTTAAGGATAAAATGATGATGTCTAGGTTTTGTTTCAAAATAATATATAAGAGAGGCAAGTGTGCAGAGGTATAGATGAAGCAAGATTGGCCATGAGTTGATACTTATTGGAGCTGGGTGATGAGTACAAAGGAGGTTCATTTATCATCTGTGTTTCACTTTTATATACGTGTGAAAATTTCCATAATAAAAATTAATGCAGATTCCTGGGACATCCCAGACCTAATGAATCAGAAACCCTGAGCTTGGGCTCTGGAGTCCAAATTCTTAACAAGTTTGAGAACCATGGGTTGAATGATTAGTGCGCCAAATTAGGAGTGAAGTATACACCCCAGTTCTGCTATTTAACAGGCTGTGGGTCGTTAAGAGCATCAGTTCAATTCTACGAACCTCAACTTGTACTTCTATAAAATGGGAATAGGCATCACAGATAATGGCCAAGCAGTGCTTCCTAAACTCTAATGCAGTATATAAATGTGAACTACTATCTTCATTTTCTAGCATGATGTTAACAAATACAGCATCCTTACTTCCTTAAGTGTTTAGGTCTGATTTTAGGGAAAATCTTGGGTCCAAGATGCAAAGGCCTCCTGTGTCTTAGGCATGAGACTGCGGGTGTCGGGCAAAATGCCTGCGGGGAAGATAGAGTCACAGGGGACGGCAGACTTGGGGATAGTGACAACATCTAATCTGTATCTTAGAAAGCCACTCAGGAGCCCAAACAAGGCCAGCCTAGAAGGTAAGAGTCCATGGATGGTTATGCCCTCCCCTGGGAGCCAGAGCTGGGGTAGAAGAAAACGACGCACTTTGCCCCTGGATTCTCCCGAACTTGCAGGAGAGATTCTAGCTGCTCACAGACAAGTGATACCCTACAGGTTTCTATTCTAGCAGGGCTGAATTCTGGGAGAACTCAGTGGAGAGCCGGTGAGAAGCAGGACTGAGCAGCCAGGCTGAGACACAGATCGTGGGCTGTGACAGACGATGAAGGCATGTGATGCCGCACAATGGAGCTGAGGAGGTTGCTCCCAGAGAGGTTTCTGACCAAAGGGAAGAAAGGAAGCCCCTATTAGGCTGCAGGCTGATACAAAAGGCTGCAGAGGGAGTTTGGATCATTGGTTTCCTGTATGATTAGTTAGCAATGAGAGAGCCCTTTTTGTCTCTTTCTGGGCCAATGTTCTAAAGATTGCAAACTTAAATGCTTCTGGGTGACACAGGTAAATTAAATGAGCATGTCAGGCTGCGTGTGGATGACAGGAGTGGTCGGCAAGTGAGCTGGGGGAGTGCAGGGTCTATCTAGATTAATTTCCAAAAAAATCTAAACCAAATAACTCTCTGTGCTGGCCAACAGGACGCTCCCACCCTGGGTTGAATTTGACCTGCAGGTTAGGTCTGTGACCAGGGAGGGTGCAGAGACTATAGCCCCTCCAGGGGAGATCTGCTAATTCTAGAATGGTGCTGTCCTGCAGGAATATAGCACAAGCCAAGAATGCAATTTAAAATTTTCCATTAGCCATATGAAGAATAAAAAGAAACAGTTGAAATTAACTTTAATAAAGTATTTTACTTAACTCCATATATCCAAAATATTACCATTTCAACATGTAATCAATGTAAAAATTTACTAATGAGATGTTTCCTTTTCACATTTTTTTTTCATACCAAGTCTTTAAAATCTAATGTGTATTTTATGTACATCTCAATTTGGACTGGCCACCTTCCAAGGGCTCAACAGTCACACATGGCTAGCGCCTACTGCACTGAATATTGCAGTTCTAGAACAAGGGCTAGGAGCTAGATGCTGTAGCTATGTGGCCTCTCATTGCCAAGAGAGTGGAAAAGTCTTCAAATGTTGCAGCCAATCTAAAGGAGCCCGATGCAGGACTGCTTGGGCGGTTTGGGTAAACCAACAGGACACGTGGAAGGAGCCAGTCAAGATTGAAAGCCCTGGATCCAGGGAAGCAAGCCATGGCTTGAAATAGTCCATCATTCCTCCATTCCTCCTGTGAGCAGAGCACCTTCTTCCAGCCGTAGGATTTAATCTGAATCTTTCCAATCCACCACTCTTCCAGGGCTGGCAGGGTTAACCAACGGTTCCAGTCCAAATAGAAGCTTTCTTCATTTAATTATCATGTGGAACTCCAACTAAGGCTCTTTGTGTTCATGAAACAGCATCGTAATTGACTGATCATCTCCAGGAAACGGCACAGAGGCTGAGCGTCTCGATAGCTCACTAATCCCTGGGATTATCACAATTTAGTAACAAGGCAGTTAGTTACATTAGAGAGGATTGAGGAACTCTCATTACCAGCCCAATCATGCCCTCTGTTCTAGTCCAGCCTTCCCTGTGTCACTTAGTGGTCCAGGAAACATCAGCAGGGTTCCAACGATGGGCGTCTGACTCCAGAGTCCACGTGTACCTCATTATGTACACTTTGGGGGGGATACAACTGCGATTTTGGTGTCTTCACATTGTGTGTAGAAATCTGATGCTGAAAATCATCTGATTATGAGGATCTAATTATGGACCTGAGATAGTCCCTGGCCAATTTTTAGGCCTGATGGGATGTTTTGATTTAATTTATCAACCTTGGTTGGGTGTGGATAGGGGTTCACCTGGTTTAAAGGTATGGAGACCAGTGTTTTGCCTTTTCCCTTTGTTTGAAGCTATGTGTCTGCCCAGCGGGATTTGGGGAAGGGAGCCCATTTCTATACAATCCATCCTCCTCCTCCGAGGCTGACACACTGCTCCCCAGCCCCTCCTTCCCCTCCATCCCTCTCCCCTGGCAGCCATCTGAGGCTTTCATCCCTAATTTGATTGTCGTAGCTGACACTGTCAATCTGAAATCCAGTAGCATGCCTAATGCTGGCTGGACAAGGGGAAGGCAGGGGGAGGAAGGGGGAGGCAAATTCATCTCAAGAAGTAGCTTTATGTAAATCGATCCTTTGGCCCGAACGCTGGAGCCAGGCATTTGCTGATTAATTGGAGAAGCGTCCTTGTTCCCGTGTCTTCTTTAGAGAGATGGCCCAAATTGAGTCCTCCCTTCTTCACAAAGACGTTCCCATGCCAAAAAGCTTTTGCAATTAGGAGATGAAACCTTGTGAGCGCGGGGGAGGTGGCGGGGGCGGAAGGAGTGTTTATGGAATTGTTCTGAAATGAAGTGTATGCATTTGGCCTGCGTCGCGATTAACTGCTGACCTGGGCATCCTCGTTTGCCTCCTCATCTGCGGCCCGATTGCCTAGGTTCAGAGGCATAACGTCCCATAGGTGAAGATCTACTTATGCGATAATCAGCAAAAATGAAGGGGATGGGGAGTGTGCTTCTAACATGGTTTTCTCAAATTTATATTTTCAGTTACCACTTGGGCCCCTTTCTGTCCGTGTCAAGAAGAAGGGGGGAGTCTGTGACTGAGTCAACCTCTTTTCCACGTCCTCTTACTTTTTCCAGAAAAAGAAAGTTCACACATTATGGCAGATCATCCACCAATGTGGTCCCGTGAATTCAGTAACTGTCCCAGGGCTCTGTTGGATTCGACTCTACCAAAGGGCTAAAGGCAAATTAGCCACGGGGGCAGAGGTAAAAGTGAGTTTGGCTTTGGAGAGGCTGCTTGTTGCTTTACCTGCGTGCTAACTGCAGGTTGGGCTTGTAAGGCCATGTGGTCTCCTAGGATGGTTCTCTCACTACGTCATCAGCGTCTTATGGGCAGGGGAGGCCTGATGCATAGCTTAAAACACATTTGTTGGATGGGTAAAAAAATAAGCGAACATGATTTCATGCCATTGCCTGGTTCATGGATGACTGAGAATAACTCAATCTATGGGGATTATTTTTTTCCCAAGCCCAGTTTGTTCCTTCGGGTTACAAAGAGCTGTGGCTGTCTTCCTCTGTCCTTCTACCTCCGCTCCCTGGTGGGGTAGCATGATTGAGAACTAATGCCCCGAAAATAGGCTTGTGTTCTTGGGAGCCGCGAATAGAGCCTTCAACTTAGAAAGGCTTAGTGAGCTAAGCTGAAGTGTGGGAATGAGCAGTTACATTGGAAAGTCAGGCTAAGCAGACAGATAATTTGGCTTTTCTGATTAGAGTTGAAACCTGGCCTGAGAGGATACAACAGATCTGGAAAATGAATCCCATCCAGAGAAAGGCTGTGTGTGCCCTCTCCAAGAACTGCTGCTCCCCTCCTCCTCTCCGAATTCTGGCACTCAGAGCCTAGGACGATGCAGATAACGAAACTCCGGCGCAGAAGATGCTTTTAGCATCAGCCTACAGGAGATGTTAGAAGGGGATCACTGGCAGCGAGAAAGTCTGATTATCTCCGGGATAATCTACACGGTGATCTGACTTTTCCCAGCCAAACTGTCTAAAAGATCTGGAAACCCTCATGTAGGCTGAGGATGTGCAGAAATTAAGTTGGGGGTGGGTGTGAGGGGAGGGTGGGGAATAAGAGAGGAAGTCCAGGGGTTGAAGCCACTTCCTAATTTCTACCTCACTGCAACCTTCAATGTTCAACTTGATCATGAAGAAAGGATCCACCCTGTATCCCTCATGTCCCTAACCCTAAGACTGAACTCCTCCCTTTTACTAAGGGAGGTGGCATTAGAGTTACTCTTCTGTGGTCCATTGTGTTCCACTGAAGAAATAAATGTGAACCTGCCAAGGTAGGGTAGGGAGGGACCTTGCCTGGGGCTGCAGTTGCCCAGAGGTGAGAATTTGGCATGCAGGGCTGCAGTTCAAAGGAATGTGGCTTGTAGATGCCTGCTCTTTCTTGTCACTTTTCAGAAGCCCATTAAACAAGCGAAACTTCCCTGGTGAAGGTGAGACGCTATCCTGGGGCCATCTGCCGATAAAATCAATGTGACTTCAGAAAGCCTCAAAATTATCTTCTACCAAAGCAGGAAAGCAATTCAGCAAGAGCTCAGCACCCTGAGTTGCAAGGCTGACTTTTAGAAGCCCGCTGTCTGATGAAGTATATAGCAGCTTAAGCCATTAAGCTATGTTAATACTATAGAATGACATTTCTCATCACGATCCCTGCAATATTTATTGTTCCATTCAAAGCAATTACAGTTATTGCTAATAACTCACACCTGTGGATGTGCTGATATTGACTATAGGAGAATAGATGCTGTTCTCTTATTTATATAAAAATGGATGCAGTTCAACAGATTTACACCAAGTTTGAAGTTAATACTAATAATTAACCTCAGACCCGCTTCTAGCAGTTAAGCTTAAAAGGCACTAGACAAGGGACATTAGCGCTGGTAGGACCCAGCAAACTGCAGTGACGAATGTGAGGCTGCTGCTGCTAGTCTCATGCCAAATACAATAAATGCCCCTGTCCCTGGAAAAGAGGAAAGGACCTCCAAGGTAGGAGGCAGGGTGGAGACCTTTTCTGAAATGCTCCCTTTTCTCTCTGAGACAGTTCACTGACAGCAGCCTGTGCCACACTTTTCCTGGTAACTCAACTCCTTTCCTTTCGTGCCGGACTCCGGAAGTCCTGCCTGTGGCTGAGCCCCCAGGAGGCGGCATGAGGCTCAGTAGTGGGAGCACGGCTAAGGAGCCTGGACGGCCTTGCCGTGAAGGCCAGCTTTGCCACCTGCCAGCTGTGTGACTTTGTATGACTCTATGCCCGAGCCTCAGTTTCCTCACCTGTAAAATGGGGACCATGAAAATACTTATGTCAAGAGATTATGATGAAATGACTAATGAATTTAGAGCTTGTTGCTTGTTACCTGGCTCATAATAAGTACTTATCAGTACTAGTCTGTATGGGTACTTGTATCTGTTCAAGTCAGCATTCAAATACAATGAGTAGAAAATGAAGAAAAAAAAATCCTGTCTCCTTGCCCTGGAGCTTATTACATAGGAATGCCAAAGCCATGCAGCAGCGACTCCAGGTCAAGTTCAATATGAAAGAAAGCAGTAATTGGGTTCCGCTCAGCCTGTTTCCTGGGTCCTGCAGGGAGACTGTCCCTCACAGAGTCCAGCACAACACCCGTGGGGTGGAGAGGGTGCGTGGCAAAGACGGGACACAGGAGAAAGTGCCCAGCTCCCCGGAACCCCACGGGGAAGCTGGCTGGGAAACGGGGGCCTGTGCAGGGAAGTTGGCAGGAGACTCCCAGGAGGGGGAGGGTGAAGACAGGGGCCTGAAGGTGGCCGGCAGGATGGCTGGGAAGATGGCTCTGAGATCACAGCCCAGGCAGGGTCAGACCGGGAGTGGCTCGGCCGAAGCGTGGGATCCGGGCCAGGAGCAGAATGTTGGTCCAGCCACCTCTGCGCAGGCTCAGGGCAAGTCAGAGGAGCCCTCTGCCTTCCGAAGGGCGCTGGGGACGTAGGTGAGCTTCAAAGGGGCCCAGAGCCGCGCAGGACACAGCCATAAGAGGAAAGGCTGACATGGGTCACGGTGGGAAGGGGAGCTGAGCTTGTATCTCCCAAAGCAAGTTCCTTGGCTGTGGTTCCTCTCTCTGGAGAAAGGAAAGTCCTCGCAACCTTCCTGAAACTGTGTTGGGGCTTATGTTTCAGTGAAGGGCTGTTGTTATTACTAGAGTGACTGCAATGTCCCTTGGGAGTCAGGTACTGTGGCCAAGGCTAAGAAGATTAGAAGACACAGTCATTGGTGGAGGACAAAGGGGACAGCAAGTGTGATGTCACCTCTGAAATTGACTCAGCTGCTTGAGGAGGACTCAGAGGCCTCTTTCCTCTTTTCTGTCTCCAAACCCAGTGGAGAAGCTACCCCAGGAGCAAGGGACAGGACCGGAAAGTGAGCCTCTCAGTGCTGGTGGAGAGGGAGTCAGTCTGTGAACCAGTGGTCCCCTTTAGAGAGAGGGGGGGGAGGGAGGGGGGGGGAGGGAGAAGGGCAGAGAGATAAAGAGGGAGAGAGACTGACACCGCAAGATGGAGACAATAAAACCAGAGAAAGCAAGGAAAAAAAAAAGTCAGAGATAGAAACACACAGAGACAGCCATTTCACAGAAGAGACAGTGAAAGAGACACAGATGGGAGATAAAGAGATGATGGAGACAGGTACGTGTGCTGTCTCTCTCTCTCTCTGTCTGTCTGTCTCTCTCTCTCTCTCTCTCTCTCACACACACACACACACACACAAATGAATAGACACACAGAAAGAGATGTGTTGAGAGAACAAAAGGAAAGGACCGGGCAGAAGCCAGCAGGGGTTTGTGAGGCTAGGGGACAGAGCTTCTTCCGAAAGATCTCAGCGCTGGGGCTTCCCCAGGATGAGGGAACCAAGAACAGGAGGGGAGTCCCAGGATCTTTTCCCGAGGCTGCTCTGAGGACAAGGAAGTGCCACCCTCGCTGGATGGCACTGAGCCCAGGCCCTGTCCTTGGCCCCAGCCTGTCCTCCAAGGTGCCCCCTCACCCCCTGCCGGAGGGGACCCATCCAGAACAGGGGGAGGTCTGCAGGGCTCCCCTAAGTTCCCATCATGTCCCTTCCCCAGCTCCGGAAGCCAGAGATAGGGTTTTGGCAGAGAAAAACCGGTGGTGGTTTCAAACTTTTTACATTACAAAGTGAGTTTTTAAAAGCTCCATAAAATTTCAAGGCACATACTTAATGCTGAAATGGTAGAATATATCGATCCTTGCCCATCCTCTAGTATCTTAAGTTTACCCAGAGGACCTTTTTATTTAATTAACTTGGTGCTTTATTAATATAAATATTCTCCTATTGATCATAAGAGGGCCTGACAGGCACTCAAGCTGGGTATACATCACCTTCCCTCCGAGCAGCGCCGCTTAGAGGAGTAGCTGGCTCGAAGTCAAGGAGAATGGCAGGAAGTGGTCCCTTGGGATACAGGCGCAGATGAATCTATAGCTTTTTTATGGAGGGAGACCTTTAAAAAAAAAAAAAAAAAGATCCAGCTCCTCGCTTCTCTTAAAGTAGAAAGCATATGGAAATGAGATATGAAAATGGTCTTGGCTTATGCATATCAATTAAGCATGTCAATACCTTAATTAAATCGTTCAACGAATGAGATTTATACCAATGAATCTGTTTTATAGTTATAATAGCTTTTTTGGCCACTGTTCAAAATGTCAAATAAATCGTGAAAAGGGGATTAAAAAAAGACATAATTGACGTTCTGAACTGAAGCCAGGTTTTTTTTTTCTTCCTTCCTTTCCCTTCATTCATGTGATTTTTGGAGAATGTATATAAAGTAATGGGCCCTATAATGACTTGGCTTTGTAAGAGTCTTTTTATCCTTCAATTCTAATCCTTCTTATCAACTTTTCTAATTCTCACACCACTGAACCTGCAAACGCCCTCACTTTCTTCTGGTCCTTGGAGCTTGCTTTTTAATAAGCCGTAACTGGAGCTCCCTAGTACGCCCACAGAAAGGAGAAACACTCCCCCAAACAAAACAGGGCATAAGGTTAAAAGGCCTTATATAAGAAGGCTATTACTGTAACATCAAAACATTTGAGTAAAAGTATTCTTCAGTTCTTAGGTAAAAATCAGACTAAAAGCATATTTTTCTCCAACTAAATGACATGGCAAAGAAAGTGAAGATTCTCACTTCTACGCTTCTCTTTTCTTTTTTTCCTACTCTCTTTGTCTGTGAGCTTTTCTAAATAATTTCTTTTTTTCCTTTCGTTCTTTTTTTTTTTAAGGAGACAAGGTCTCACTCTGTTGCCCAGGCCCAGGCTAGAGTCCAGCGGCATGATCACAGCTCATTGCAGCCTCGAACTCCTGGGCTCAAACAATTCTCCTGCCTCAGCCTCCCAAAATGCTAGCATCGCAGGAGTGAGCCACCACGCCCAGCCTCTAAATCATTTCTTAATCAATTTATTTCTGTATGCAACCATAGTCTATTTCCCTAAGAACAGAAAACAAAGAGAAGCACTTCTAGCCAGGGACGAACTTAAAAATACAAAAAGTGAAGATGACACCATTGAGTAAGATGCTGGGCATTTGCACTGCTGCTGTGATCCCGCCCAGTAAGGCAGGGGCAGAATGACCGGAGCCGTGAGCGTTGCCATGTGAGTTTGGAATTATCACCTACAGCAGTGATTGCAGAAAAGAAAATGAAAGAAAGGGAGTATACATTCCTTCAGGGCACTTATGCAAAATAACACAAGTATATTTCAAGTCTTGGTTAAATACTCCAGTCCTAAAACCTCAGCCAGGCCATTTGGTGGAATGTTGCCCAAAAGCAGGGTGATAAGAGGCAGAAGTGGGCACCCCTTGGACTTCGGTGCTCTGTGGGTGTCCCTGAGGCTCTGGCCCTCTCGTCTTTTCACAGCCAACCCCCTTTCAGTTGCTGAGGAAGAGTGGCTCCAAGCAGGGGCCCCTGATAAGAGAGAAGTGAGAATTCCCATCCTCACCCCTGGGAACAGTCCTGAGTTTTGACTCTCTTTGCCAGCATGATCTGGCCAAGATTAGGGGAAAGGACAAATCGCCCCAACCTTTATTAGATCCTATTCAAAATAAGGCATCTTTGCTCAGAACCCATTATTCTCAAGAAATTTTAGAGCTAAAAGATGCAATCTTCTTGGTTTAGAGATGGAAAAACTAAGGCTCCAAAAGACAAAGGCCTTGCCCAACGTCATATCGCGGGGGCAAGAACACAGGTCCGTGACTGCGCGTAGCAGGCTGCTGCCCTCCCCACATGTTGCTTCTGTTTTATATAAAGAGGGCAGGACGTGAGGGAGGTCTGGGCATAGCAGCTGTCATTCCTGTGGCTGCCAGGGTACGCCTGGCTGATTTAGTTAACGAGGCAGGTACCCTCCGTCCTTGGCTACCTCTTTGCAATGTGACACCTAAATGAACAGTCCTCCTAATTCTCTGCCCACATTTGAAATGGACAGTCTTTCTAGATCCATCCGCCCATCCATCAAGCTAACATTTATTGAGCTCTTCCTCTATGCCAGACACAGTGCTGGGCACAAAGAATATTCCAGTTCTTTGTTCACGAAGCTCACAGAATTGTAGGGAAGGCAGACATTAGCAAGTGATTGTATAGACGAGCATTTATGATTTTAAGTGCTTGAAAGAAGTGCAAGATGCTCGTGTGATGGGAATTACGAGATATAATATTAAATAGGAGAGTTCAACCCACACCAGGCGGCCGGAGAAGTGCAGCTCACATGGACACGTGGAGGTGGAGAGGAAATAACACCAGGGAACAGTGTGTGCTGGCAGGGATGACGCGGCGGTCCTCGGGGGCTGTCTCCAGACCAGCAGCGTTAGTATCATCTGGGAGGCGGTAGAGCACGTGGTGTGCAGGGAGTGAGTGTGGTTAGTGCGAGAGAAGGGCGGGGGGCAGTGGCTGGGTCGCGGCTGGTTAGGAAGACAGGCGGTGGGGGGCAGATGGGATCATGTTTGGGTAGGATCGGAGGACAAGGCGGGACCCCGGGAGGGTTTTCAGCAGGGGAGAGCTCAGTTCCTCACTGAATGTCGATGAGAATCTCTTAACCAGCGAGCTTCGCACACCCAGCGGGCCAACAGGCACAGGCCTTCCTTATGCTGATTTCGAGAGCCAATTAAAAAATAACTGATATTTTAACTAATTCACATTTACATGTAAATTTCCATTTAAAAAGCTACTCTCTCGCCAGATGCCTCTTCCTCAGTCAGTTCTCTGCAGTGAGGAATAACAGCGTCTCCACGCACGTAGGGCAGGGGTGAACAGACAGGAGTTGGAAAGCAAGGGGGCTTCCTGGGGTGTGAACCCGGGGCCCCTGGCAGCCGGAAGTTCCTGTTTCAACACGTGTTCCCTGCTGGGGCTTCACTGAGTTAGGCATTTTCGGTTCAGGTGTAAACCTACTGGCACCTCGGTGTTTCATTACAGGAACTGGGTCCTGTTCTCCACAGCAGAGGGCTGAGGCTGTGCCCCCTCGTGCCAAGGCCACAGTAAGCTGGGCAGGACCCCCGATCGCTTGCTCTTTGTTCCAGCGGCCCAGGCAGAAAGGCAGCACCCACGGGGACACGGAGTGGAGAGCGTGGGGTAGTAGGTACTCGGGGGTGGTCTCTCTGCTGTGCGTGGTGGCTGCAGCACACTGACCGCCCCCTGGCACTCCTCAGGTCCCCGCCATCTCGCTCCTCATTTCTCCTTGTCATCGCCCCGGCCCCAGCTCTCTGTTCCTCACTACTCTCTGTACAGATCGGAGCTTCCTGGTGGTTCTTCCAACATCTAGTTTGCTGGCCTCTAAGCTATTACTTAAAAGCAGAATTGTTTTGTCAAATGGCCCATTCCATAGAGCCCCGATGTATCGAATGGAGAAAACTGAGGCGTCTCTAATGGAAGTGGGATATTGGGAGGGAGGAGGGCGAGCCGGCTGGGTTGAACCCCCCACGACCACGACCTCGGGCACTCTGACACATGCTGGACACGGCCAGCCCCTTCAATTCACTGATGTGGAGGCTGAGGCACAGACAAAATGCCTCGTCTGAGGTGCTTAGCAACGTGGGAGCTGAGACGGGGCCCTGTCACCCCCGTTTAGCCACCTGCTCACTCCTACTCCGTTCCTAGAAGGTCGGGGGTGTTCGGAGCAGGGGATCGTGCTCGAGGAAGACTCAAAGTCTCGCTTCGTCAGCACGTGCTTACTACAGGACCAGCGTGGGGACCACGCGTGCTGGATGAGAAAAGACACATTTCACTTCCCTCCTGGCTTTTCTTGCTAAGTTTGCTTGGGGTAGAAGACTGGTGAGAAGGTGAATGGGGAGAAAAAGGAAACCCAAATAGTCTAATTCTCCATTCCTGATAATCGGTCTCTGGGTACTCACAGCACATCAGCGCTGCCCTCAGAGAGGAACTTGTGAAATTTCAAAGATTCTGACTCTCCTTTCTGGGGCGAATCCAGAAAACCTCATTTTAGAAATAATACTAATACCTCACACATACTTAACCAGCACTTATCACATGCTAGCATTCTTCTAAGCATTTTGACATACGTTAAATTTCTCTTTTTTACTACAGAAAAAACCAAACTTCACCACCAAATACTAATTCCAGCTCTGGGGGCAAGAATAATGGCAGGAGGGTGGATTGTTATGGAGATCACACATTTCTGATAGACATGTGCGCTTAATTACAGGCACCCATCACAGAAGGGATCAGACCACTGGTTGGGGGTCGGGGAGACATGCCGCTGTGCCACAGTGTTGGCAACAAGGGTGTCCCAGGCAGGCAAGGAAGATCTAGATGGTCCTGGGGTTCCTCAATGTCACAGTGTCCCAGCCTTCTTTACAAAGATGGGCGTGTCCAAACCCTGCTCACCCACAGGGGTGCGCCCCTTAAGCACCATGAGATACGCTTGAGGAGTCACGGCTCAGGTCTGTACTCATCCTCAGGGAGGTGAACATCTAATAAGCATCTACTGTATGCTCATTGCAACTTCAAAAACATTAGGAGGCAGGTACTACTGTTCTGCTTTTACAAAGACACTACAGTTCAAATACTATGTAACTTGCCCAAGGGCACAGAGCAAAGAGGCCCTGGGATTTAACATGCCTGCTGCCCCCACCACGTCCTCCCCTTGCTAAACCACAACATTTGCTTGGAAGAGCCAGGCTTATCACGCCCACCCTGCATGCCCACTCCTCCCTGCTATCACCCAGTTAGAAAGAAGGACAGACTTAGGCACCCATGGGCACAGAGATGATGTCTAGGCTTTTTGACCTTGGAAAGAAGGTGATATGTGCTTGGTTTAATATTGCCAATTATTCCGGAGGTAAGTAGTATTTTATTTCAACACATTTCTTTTATTGGGGTTACACTGAAGCTTTGGTATTAAGGAGATGCTGGGGGTACAACAGAAGTTGAGAAGAGTCTCTCTTGAGAAGATTTTACCTGATGTCCCATGTTAATGTAACACAAACACATGCTTGGAAGTTAGTTTCTTTCAAGGAAGGTCTTGGTTGAGGTAGCGAGTGTTAGGAAGCAAATCCTTAGAGGGGTGAAAGCTATAGAAATGAGGGTCCTATGAGGACTCTGCTGGAACTCTAGAAACCACAAGCCCTGAACCCTAATTATCAGCAAGCCCTAATTTCTACCCCACATCCCTCAGAGTCTGCAGAAATAGGTTTAGTGGTGTGAGTTCTCATAAGGATAATACCACATTCTCCTCTCCACCTTCCCCTTGTATTTTAATGTTCAAAAAAGGAAAGAAGAATGAAAAAGAAATCTTAACATATCACACGATGCTAGATGCTATTATACTTAAAAATATAGGAAGGATTAAAACTGCCAGACCACATTAAAACTAATGACCGGTTTGGTATGTTCCTTGCCTTGGCATTGTCCACTGTCTCTAGCAATAAAGGAGCATCACAGGCAATTTATGGGGAGTTATTCTCAAATGAATTGCGTTTGCTGAGAAAAGCACATTTAGAATTTGGTGATTCATCCATGGGAAACATTATTGCTCTGGAAAAGAGTTCAAAATAAGTAAGATTTAGAGCTCAGGGAATGAAAAGCTTGAGAGTTTAAGTTTAATTTTTAAAAAAGCCTGCATTCATTATGTGTTTATGTGTGATTATGGATTTGGAAGCAAGTGCATCAGGAAAGTTCTGCCGAGATCCCACACTGTTGTAGCAGTTACCTCTATGTGGAGGAGTGGGCTTGGGGGAAGAGGGTTTAGGGGGAATCTTCTCTCTCTATATTTTTTCCCAAAATAGAGGAAAGGAAAAATATCTGACCAAAAACATATACTTTGTAACTCTAGATATTTCTGTATTTTAAATCATTTTTATATTAAAGTATTTATAGATTATTTGTATATACTCAAAAGTTGAAATTATAGGGAGTAATTGCATTTTGGGGGCTCCCTTTGTTCTTGGGAGCAAGGTAGGGATTTTTAATACTTTCTCTCCAAGTCTTTTAAGTCTCTGTGCTGCTCCGCGTGGCTTTCAGCAGGCTTTGTGCTTCGCGGGTCCTGTGCCTATGCAGAACCACAGCTGTGGGTCAGCTAGGAGGGGTGGCCTTGAACTAGGGCCTCACACTGACAGGTAGACCTAGGAGCATAACTCCCCTCTAGCCTTCTGCCTCCTCCATGTTGCTGGGTAATCAGGTGCAAATGTACCTACATCTCCCCCAGTTGGAGGGCCTTTCTTTCTTATTTCCTTCAATGCCCGTGTGCTCACAGATGCAGCCTTCTTCTTTTGAAAGTTGTTTTTCCATTGTAAAGATGTCCTTAACATTTTTTTTTAAATCTTAACATTTTTTTAAAAATTTTTTTAAGGCAAGTTATTCAACAGCAGTAAAGTACAATCATGTTATGCAAAGAAAAGCCCGGGAAGGTAGCATGTGAATATACTATGTGCCTTCAATTGTGAGTTTCTGGATTTGTGAGAAAGTGAGTGACTTTTATTTTCTTCTTTTTGATGACTAGTCATGTCCGATATTGCTTCAGTGACTTCAATGACTGTGTATTACATGTATAATAAAGAAATGCATTTATTATTTCCTTAAAGCAATGCACATAGTATAAAGACATTTTGAAAAATACAGGAAGGTAGAAGACATTATTGTCGTTTTTCCATTCAAAATAATCACTATAAACATTTAGCTTATTTTTTTCAGTCTTTCTTCTATGACAAGTTGTGTGTTTATATATCTGTGTGTGTGTGTGTATATATATATACACATATATATGGAGAGAGAGAAAGGGTTTCATTTCATATTCTTTTTGTCACCTACCATCACATTACAAATGGGTGGCTGTGCACAGGAGAGGCAAGGAGACTTTTCATTGTATACCCTTTTGTATCCCTTGAATTTGAATCATGTGAATGTAATGCCTATTTTCAAACAGATTAAAATATAATTCCCTATTGCAGTAAGCATTCTCCATGTTACTGCATTTTGTATACTCATCTTTTTAAATGATTGTATTCTATTCCTTGCAAACATTCTGGAAAAGACAGTGACCATGTCAGATGCACAGCAGTGGCAGACAAGTCACCGGGATCATCCCGACCTTCTTGCACCCTTGGGCAACCTCTCCTAACCTGTCCCAACGGCATGCAGTCCACGGCGTGGTCTGCGGGAGACTGGGGGCAGGTTTCTAGCAGAGATGATGTCACCCTGAGGAATGAATCCCGATGTCAAGAAGGGTGGGTGCTGGGGGAGGACGGAAGATGATGAAGAGCTGGAATTAATCGCATCTCCAGTTCCCAGACCTTTCCCAGCCCGCACTGCTAAACTGAGAAGGGACAAGGCGCTCTGGATTGATCGCTCCCGAGGTGGCTCCAGGGACTTCTCCTTTGTTCTTATGACAAGGGACTTGGAGCACCTATAATCAGGGTAACAAACTGTGCACGGAAACAAGGCAAAGACCTGTGCTTTAAAAAAAAAAAAAGAAAGAAAGAAAGAAAAAGAAAAGAAACAAACAAACCAGAATCTCTGAAGACCAGCAAACTTGGCTTATTACATATCTTCTTCGTCCTGACATAATAGAAAAGCAGACTAAATAATAAAGTTCACTGCAATTCTTCCAACTTTGATTACCCTATATCATATGCCTGTAATTCCAGCACTCTGGGAGGCTGAGCCACAGGTGGATTGCTTGAGCTTGGGAGTTCAAGACCAGCCTGAGCAAGAGCAAGACCCCATCTCTACATAAAATAGAAAAATTAGTCAGGCACAGTGGCACATGCCGGTAGCCCCAGCTGCTCGGGAGGCTGAGACAGGAAGATCACTTAGAGCCCAGGAGTTTGAGATTGCTGTGAGCTATGATTACACCACTACACCCTAGCCCAGGCAACAGAGTGAGACCCTGTCGCACAAAAAAAAAAAAAAAAAAAAAAAAAGAATGATGGACGTGTTCAACTCCTATTCCAACTGAAAATGCTTCCCAGGTAAGGCCTGCGGAGAAATGGCAGACATTTCTCTTCGAGAGACACACCTTACGAGCCTATTGTAAGAGGCTCCCCAAAGACGCTCATGACACCCACCTATCCCCTTATAGGTGTGGAGGTGACCAGACCACATCAGGGTGCCCAACAGGCTTCTTGCCATTTCTCCCAATACAACCCGAGGGCTTTTCTATGCAGACCCAAAGCACGCGCACAAACACCTGTCCTCTGGTCACACGCCCATGGTGCCTGCGTGGATATGTGAATAAATGTGAATGAACACCAGGTGAGGCAGCAACGGCTGCTCCGTGAGACGTTCTCACACACAGGACCAAGATATTGGGCACAGTCTTACTTCTCATGGATTCTCTTTGCCTATAGCATGTGTTGCAAACTGGTGTTTAATCTGGCTTGCGCATTCTTAAAAAAAATCTGAGCCAATGTTTTAGAAGGAAGAAATTCACACAAACATCTTCTAGAGTTTTGGTTTCTCTTAAAAACTCTGAATATCCATCAATTTAGGCACTCTCTCCCATGGCGCAAAGCTTGGTGGCAGCTGCCCTCCACAGAAAGTACAGGCAATTCTTATTTCCAGCTCACCGCTGCCTGCGCAAGTCCCTGTTGCCTCCTAACACTAAGGCCCCTGCGTCTACTGCCGTTTATCACCAAGCTTGCATTGTTGTTTTTCTTATCGTGGAGAATAATTTTATTATTCCTGCCCACTTCACTCAATTACTTTATTTGAAGGTATTTGAGTGGTAATCCCTGGCCTAGAGTTTTCAGAACATAGCCTGAAGATTTATTTATAAGAAGGAAGAAGTCATCATAAGAAGAGACACAAAGGACAAAACAATGCTTCCTGCTTTCCTCTCTACTACGGGGACTCCTCACACTCAGCTCTTTGTGCAAATCTGGGTTTCTGGTCTGGGTTTGAGCACATTCTAAGGGATTGAAGCTCATGGCCTACTGAGCTGGGATGTCCAGATCTGTCTTCTTAGAATGGCTCTACATTCCAGCTGTATCCCACAAGAAGACTATCTCCCTTTTTGCACGATCTGCTTTAAACTCATTAAACTTGTTACAAATGTGCAGCACTGCTCTTCTTGTTAAACATGGACAGTAGGTACACGATTTCAAAGCTGTAAGGAGGATATAATCAAAAGATTCTGCACAGAACCAAATCATCTGTGTTGAAAACGAGCTCCTCAAAGGCACTGTCTTCTCCTCTTGATGATGGCTCACGTTAGAGTATTAAGTTCTTTGGCTAAAATTAAGTCTAGCTATGCAGTGAAGTCCGTGTAGTCACATGATACAGAAACTGATGGCTCAATGCAACTTATTCCCCGTTGTCACACAGCAATCACCTTTAAGTCTAAAATATCTAAAGGTGCAGAATTTCCACTACATGAGCTCATTCCAGTTGTTTAAAGAAGTATTTTTATCCATAAACACACACATACACATTTATATAATCACCTTCACACATCTATATGTTTACACATCTGCACACACACACACACACATATTTAGCCATGTATCAACCAGGGATGATCAGGACACTTGCAAAGTTCGATGGTAATAACAAGTGTCTGTATACTTGATCAGAACGACCTCTGCAAAGAAAACCTCTTTTAAAACGCAATTTATGCTTTGTTTTCTTAAGAAGAGCATCTAGAGCCTTCCCTATGAGACTCTGAGGGCACTCGCTGCCCTCAGCCCTTTTTTGTAAAGAAGACACGAATGAAAATCCTAGACTCTGGAAATGGGGAGAGCATCCAGTCATTTTGAAGCAGGTACAAAAGCAAAAACAGAAATGCTGTGTTTAAAACCAAACAGCTTCTCGATGGGTTTGATGAATGCCAGCCTCCTCTCTCTGGCCCTGACGCTCATCTCAGCCTGCTTGCTCTGGACTTCCCAAGACAAATAGTTAATTAAATATCAAATGATTATTAGAAATACTTGCGAATGAATTATTATGTATGTAACAGATATATGTATATTAGACCATAGTGCACACATTTTGAGTAATTTATGGGGTATTGGAGCTGCGGTAGCTATCCTATCCACGCCCACTCCTTTCTGCATGGTCTCCAAAAGCTGGTATGACCGGTACACAAGGGAGAACAGCTGCATTGTGGATTTAAACTTATTTTCTATGACTTATCATTAGCTCTCAGTGAGTATGCTTTTAATGAAGAATTGCTGATTAAAAAACAGGGGTTCGCAGTACCTAAATTAAATGCATAGTTTAGTTTAGGAAATTCTTTCTTGAAACAGTCTTGCCACATATAAGTCTTGTTAGCATAATGGAAATAACTTCCAGGTACTGCAGCAGCAAGAAGTGGCCATCGTTTAGCCATCCTCGGGTCACCTTTCTAAATAACTCCAGCCCCTGATTGTGGAATAAAGGAGGCTTACGTTAGATGGCATATCAGAGGTCAGGATCATACTTGGAAAGCTGGCAATTTACAGCACAGCAGATTCAAGTTCAAGTCTGAGCTACTGCACTTTTTAGAGAAACCTTCCCTTCACTGTGTCATACATCTCTCGTCTCACTTATCTTAGAGAGTCTCAGAGAAGATTCAATACAACAGTGTTTTAAAACTGCCTGAAACCTACACTGCATGAGTAAAATGCTGGCTGTGCTGGGCTCCTTTCAGTTGTTTGCACTGACTTTCAGTTGCACAACAATCCACTAGCACGCATGAAGTACAGCTGACCCTCGAACAACACGGGTTTGAAATGCGTGGGTCCACTGACACGTGCACTTGCTTCTGCCTTGGCCAGCCCTGAGACGGAAAGACCAAGCCCTTCTCTTCCTCGTCCTCCTCAGCCTACTAAGGTGAAGATGAGGATGAAGACTTCATGATGATCCACTTCCACTTAATGAAGAGTAAATGTATTTTCCCTTCCTTATGATTTTCTTAATAACATTTTCTTTTCTCTAGCTTACCTTATAGTAAGAATACTGTTTATAATATAGACGACATACAAAACATGTGTTAATGCACTGTTAATGTCATCAGGAAGGCTTCCAGTCAATAGCAGGCTATCAGTAGTTAAACTAGGATTTTCAACCGCGGGTGGGTGGTGTCAGTACCCTAAACCCATGTTGGTCAAGGGTCAACACTGATGCAACATTTCTGCAGAATTTTTGTTCACCTTTCCCCACTTAACAGAAAAGAAAACCAAGGTCAGGGATCCTCGTGCCATGCAGCTAGGAAGTGGAAGAGTCAAGATGGGAACTAGACCCTTGCCTTGAAGTCAGCACAGTTTGCCAGAGGCTGCCTCTACACTTCCTCTTTCTGTTTGATTTCTCTCTCTCTTCCCGTATATCCTTACATAGAACCAGCAAAGTTTGGGTATGTATCGCAAACACACCGACCACCAAATGTGTATTGTACCTGAGCCCTTACGTCGTCCCTGTGATGTATTTTACAAATGAGGAGACTAGGCGTGCCTATGGCTCCTCCACAATGGCCAAATTGGGCTGTAAACCCATTTGCTCCTCAAATCCATGTCCTTGAACTTCCTGCATAGGAAGGAATCCAGCCTGGATTCATATTGCAGTTCCTCCAGCGTAGGTATTCCACCCCTACCTGACCAGTCTGCCCATAGGAGATTCTCTTGTGTATTCTGAAGCACTGAGAATCTACAAGTCATGGTCGACATTTAATTCCAGACCCCCTGCTATTATTCTGAGTCATTCCAGGTCTCTTGGTCTTTTCTCTGTGATGAGACCACAAGCTCCTTACTGCTTGCCTGTACCACCGTCAACCCCAGCTAAGCGCTTGGTAGTGACGCACGGAGCTTGGCAGATACCATAGTAATGCAACTGACGGCCACTGGTTTGAGAAGCACTGTGGATGCTTTCCTGTCCAATGACCAGAGATTAGATTTTTAAAAAAAGTACCATTAGTTTTTCTTGAACCAAGCTGCTTTATTTGAACAAACTTCTTTATAATTTAATATTAAAAAAATTAATATAGGTCTGTGATTTTTGAAAAAAACCCATAGAAACAGAGATATAAAATGAAAAGTAAAACCAATATCTTTCTCCCTCACTCTGACCTCTGGTCTCTTTCTCTAAAGACATTAATATTTTCTCTTTCTTGAAAATGTTTATACATATACTGGTATATATACATGTTATTTAAAATAGGCACAAAGAAGAAATAATATGCACGCTATTCTAAGATTTGCTTTTTTCACTTAACTGTATATCTTACAGATCTTCCAATATTAGCACATGTAACTCTACCCAATTCTTTCAAATGACCCCATACTATTTCTTTATAGAGATGAGCCAACAATTATTAACTGGTACCCGACTGAAGGTTGCTTCCACTTTTCTATGATGACAGTGAACTTCAAGATACACGTCTTGGCATATTCTGCGAATATATCTGTTAGAGAAGTTCCTAGCAGAATTGCTGGGTCAAAAAGGGTATGTGCACTTACATTTTTGATAAATATTGCCCAAGGGGTTTCCAAATTAATTAGGTTGCACTAATCGTATTTACTTGGAGTAGTTCACATTGACTCTGTAGATCATAGTCCCAAAGGAGGGCCCGGAACTAGAGCTAATGTTGTGGGCAGCATTAGACTCTGCCCAGGGTTTGGGAAAAATTTAATCACGGTCAGAGAGAGTCACAGGGGCAGCAGCATTAAGCTGCCGTCTGCATGTGGGAAATGTCTGCATGGGCGCCTTCCACCGGCTGCGGCTGCTGTCACCTGGACCTTCTGGGAACATCCCCTTGGAAACTGAGGAAGAGACTGCTGGTCCCCTGGGGGAAGGGGGGGAGGAAACCTGCATTCTAGTCCCAACTTTGCACCTCCTTTTGCTATTCTACCCTCAGCCAGTCCCTTTTCCTCTCTCTACTTTAATTCCTTTATTTATGACATAAATAAGGACGCAGGGTCACAAACTCACATAGTCACAGGGACAAGGCAGACAAGCTAATTCAGTATCTGGGTGGGGAGCACACACCCCGCTTGAGGACAGAGCCAAAACCCCACTCCAGAGGGCTGGGGGTGGGGGGCGGTAAACACGTGAGCCCACAGCCGCTACAGCTCCCAGTTTGCCATGGGAATCCAGAAACGTGGATTTTTTTATGCAAGACTTCTAGATTTCTTTTTCTACGTTTCTAAATGCTGGAAACTAATTAAAAAATTTGACTTGATATTTAATATATAAAAATCTATGAGTTCATAGTAATACTCAAAAAGAGAAAGCCCCCTCCCCCCCCAAAATCATTTGTTGAAAGAGCTAACTTTTATACCAACTCCTTATTTTGAAAATTGAGAGTTAAAGGGAAGGAATCGAGCATTTATCTGATCTTTCCTGTGGTAACTGTATTTCAGGGTAACCAAATAGCCCAGCTTTCTGGGTTTTTCTTTACAGAGGAGTTCTGGCTAATGTATATAAATGATGGCTGTAGTTTGAACAAACCAATTGTTGGAAAACATTTTTAAGGCAGTTGAAGGACTTGTAATATAGACTGGATATTGGATGATACTCAGGATTATTATTCATTGTGTTAGGTGGGATAATAACGCTATAGTTTTATAAGAATATATTTTTACTTTTTAGCAAGGCATACTGGAATATTTAAGAGTAAAGTGTTACAGGGTCTGTAATTTAAAATACTTTCGCAAAACAACCACCTAACTCCACAAATATTAATAGCAAAATATTTATGATTATTAAATCTAAGTGATGGGCACATGTGGAATCTCAATTTAAGTGCTCTTTAAGGCTCCTTCCGGATGGAAAATTTTAAGATCCCAGCTGCACCTTCTGCCTCTGCATGTCATTGCGTAGGCAGGGAGAAACACACGCAGTAAGCAGTGTGCTCTAACAGGGCTCTTTTCCTCTCCTCTGGAGGGAAGGCCTAGGAGAGCCTACAGCTCGGGGAGGCTTTTTCTCTGCAAGGCAGGGCTGTGGGGGAGGCATCAGCGCGGGTAGAGGCAGGTCCCAGCCGGGCAGAGACAGAGAGGCGGGGCCCTCCAGGCACCAAGCGCGTCACTTACCGGACTCCGGCAGGACGCATCCAGCACCGTCCTTCATTAGCGCTAATGGAATTTCAAGGTCAATGACCAGCCATAAACATCAGCCCTAAATTAAGTGTATCTGAGGCTCCTTGCCCAGAGGATTTTTTTCTCTTTTCTTAAAAGCCAAGTTGCTTGGGAGTTAGGAGAGTGTCAAAAATACAGTTAACCTTTCAAGATGAAAACGTTATCAATTCTATTGATTTAGATCATAACTCTCTTCCACTTAACTCATCAAAAAGGATTGCCAATTTTCAAAATAACGTGTTTCTCAGTCTTATGGAGGTTCTTTTCCCCCTTCTTTTTCCCCCCTTTCTTCTTCTTCTTTTTTTTTTTCCTTCTCTCTTTCTCCAGGCAACTTTTCTCTTAGCTCCACCGGGGGAGCCTCATACAGGGAGATTGACTGGGGTCTGGCTGGATTGCTGACAACACCAAAATGCCACGCACCTCACCCACGGTGCTTTGTATTATTAATAGCAGCGTCTCAGCCTGTCATTCCCCGCCCCCGCTTCTGAACAGCTGGGAATATCCCTGCAATCCTTGTCATACAACATGACTAATATGTTCAGCTTCAGAGGTACAAAAAGAGACGGAAATAAATGAAGGGATCGCTAAATAGGAGTTTTTCTATCCCTCCAGTGGGATGATGAGTAACTAGGAACAGACAGCCACAAGCATCAGTGCATAATAATCATCAGGTTTAGGGTCTGGGAGACTTGAGAAGAATCCCAAATCAACAACCTACCAAAGGTTAAGTGTACAGAGAGCTTTGGTCCCAGCACCAGAATCGACAGCAATGCCTAGCCAAGCCCTTGTTCTCATCACACCTCAGACTCTCGGCTGCTCCAAACCCTCCTGCTGTGCTGTGCTAGAGGTGTCCTGCCTTGGCCTCCACTTGCTCCCTTGCCTACTTCCGAATCTGTGTGTGGCACTGCAAGAGAGGAAAGAATTGATCCCCTGACACAAACCCCAGTCAAAGCCTCATATATGTTTTTTTTTTTTTTATTGATACTCTATGCAGAAGAATTCCAACCAGAACTTCCGAGCAAGGCACATCTTCTTGGTGCAGACAATAATGACAATTTTTTTACAAGACTCTGACTGTGTTAAAGAAAGATGGCCACAGCCCTTCCTCCTACTCCCGGGCTGCCAGCCTTCTCTCTCAAGCTGGGAGTCTGTTGTGATGTTTCCTGGTTCCCATCGAAAATGAAAAATTCAGTGTTGCTTTTATGTCCATATTATCTCTAGAAGCATACACTCCAATTTGGAAGATTTTGGCATGCTAAAATCTAATTCCTCTTTGGAGAAGCCAAGGAAACCTTTGTAGCACTGTTGTATAATTCTTTTTTCCCCAGGCTGAAAAGGTTAGCTTTATCAAGCTAATACAATCTTCCCTCCCAGGACAGACTAACTCTGACTTTAAACAATCTGTGAATAAATAGCTCGGCCTTCCCCCAAGTCTCTTTCCCTTCATCTCAGCTGAAGAATGAGAGAACACGGATTATCATTTTGATTACAAATATATTTCTATCTAGAGGAAGATCTACAAAGGGCTAAAGTCACCTCTATAAATTTAAACAGTCGCTAGTTAGCTCTGAAGAGTTAAATCCTTTCTCTCTCTCTTTTTTTTAAACATCCTGGTGCTTCAAAGATGTTATATTAGACAGATGTCAAGTTGATATAATAAACAGCAATGCCAAATCTAATGAATTAAGGGAAAAGGGAACCACATGCTGAGACTTTCAGATGAAATCAGGTAATGACAGGGAAGAAAAATGAAGCTGCATTTAAAAACGGCTTGAGAGTCCAAAATTCAAGGTGTGGAGAGGCTCATAGCAGGAGAAATTTCAACTGTGTGCTGCGTTCATCTTACATATCTATGCATTTCTGCCTGATGTTCTGACTTGGGGAAAGGGAAGATAAAATGAAATTTAAAGGGTCCCTGGGGCTAGCGATACTTTGTCGAGGGAAGTTGGTATATCAGTTGTCACTGGGAGCCCCAGCCCTGCTGTCAACGACAGCACTAAGGTGAGGGTTTTTAGAAGATATTTTATAAGAGGTTTGTGAACTCGATTTGTGTTTCTGACAACTTCCTTGCACTTGCCATTAATTATGCTCAGGTGCAAGAATTCGGCTCTCAGTGGTTTGGATCCGAGCACAGACATGTGGCTCTGGCCTCCTTAGGCATCAGTGTGAAAGTACAGCCCTGGGACCCTGGACGAGGGATTGCTCTTCGTGAAGTTCTTTAGAAAAGGAGATGCTACAACCTCAGTGATGCATTCACTGTTATACATGGATGATAAAGTTCTACTTTCTTTCTAGCTTAAAGAACTCTGGCTTTAATTTGTGCCTATCTCAGTTTTTCTCAAAAATTTTCATGTCAACACCCTTCTTAAAAGTAAAAAAAAACGCCACCAGAACTACTTAACAATACCTATCTAAATATAAAATGTTCATACCCCTTGCCCCAGACATTCCACTTCTAGAGATTTTATCCTATAGATGTACTCACAGTAATGCACAAAGATACATGCAAAAGGATGTTTATTGTAGTGTTGTATTAGCAATACTAGAAACAATTTAAATTCTATCAGTGATTACCCAGTTAATGGTAAGCTGAATTCTAGTGCATCTAGCCAACAAGACACCATGTACTTTATTAAAAAGAGAAAGGGGCCGGCATGGTGGCTCACGCCTGCAATCCTAGCATTCTGCGAGGCCAAGGTGGGAGAACTGCTTGAGCTCAGGAGTTTGAGACCAGCCTGAGCAAGAGCAAGACCCCTTTTCTACTAAAAATAGAAAAATTAGCCAGGTGTCATGGTGCAGGCCTGTAGTGAGGCAGGAGGATCGCTTGAGCCAAGAAAGAAAGAAAATAAAAATAAAATAAAAAGACAAAAAAAGAAAATTATGTTTTGAGATGGAAACATAGCTATGATATATTAAGTAAAACAGCAAACTTTAAAATGATACAGTCTGATTCCATTTGATCATGCACAGAAACTTCCTGAAAAGATACTGAAGCTTTTAATAATGGCTACCTCTGCGAGAGGAATATGGGAGGGGATAGGAACTTTTTATATTGCAAAATTAGGTAATATGTGATTTTTTAAAAAAAAATTATTAATTTGGTAATTAAAAACTAAAAATAAAAAAGCCCCTTGCCTAACAAAGATAAAGTCACGTGTTAACCTTTTTTTCCCCCAGATTAAACACCAACAAGGGCTTTCATTTTTCAATCCTAAGTATAATAATAATAAGTAATAAAGATTATGTTTTGCATTTTACACATTTGTCATTTTAAGTCACTTCCTCATTGATAAAAAGTGAGAACAAAAAAAGAACCTTCCTCTATACCAAATTTTGGTGATTTACATTAAATTTGATATTATTCAGTATGTTTCTTCTATTCTAGTACCTTCCTTTGAGAAGAGTTAATGTCAATATTTAGAACTAAGGTATTTAGAGGCGTTAAAATCAAAAGAGTGTTTGGCCTCTGCTCCACGGAAATGATTGTTATTTTTTTCTAGCAGGGATCTCTAACACCGTGAGTTGCCTGAACTCCCTGCTATCTGTAACAGTGACCTTCATTCTGGGATGTAAAGGCTTATTGGATACCTGGTCCCCATTTGGGCAGATTTCCAGAAGAAGATGTTAAGAAGCTACAAGGTATGGAAGTCAGCCCTGCCTTTGGGTAAGCTATGCATACTCACTTGATTAACTTGGTTTTTATTTTGGGAGTCAAAGATTTTGGGAGATTTTTTATTTTGGGAGTCAAGGTCTCTGACCCCTTCGAGGCAGCCCCCACATCTGTAGAGATCCCGTGGCTGCAAACTTCACCAGGTGGCCGACTTCCCGCTCCAGGACGCCGCACACTTAAGGAATCACAACAGCTTCACACACCAGAGCTAATTTTGCAGAGAGCAAGAGCAACAACTTCACTAGAGGCAGGAGGATAATCTCAGAATGAATTATTCACCAGTAAGACCATCGCGGTTGCAGGAAGAGAATACAGATGCCTGCTGCGGGGCTCGATCTCCCGTTTCCTTACTCAGCTGTAAAGGATCTTTCCAGTCCCCCTGAACCCGGTGTATTCGCGTTCAGGGAGCTTCTGCGCTGCCTCCAAACGGCTGCTTCTCTCTCCTTCTGGGTCAGGCTTACTTCTCTGGGGGTGGGCGAACTTCTCTTCTGACTTTCAATTCTCTTTTTTACAAGCTGGTCTATCTCCGCTTCTCTCTTTTTCTGGCTTATTTAAAACTGAGAATCTGTCTTTTTTTTTTTAAATATGGGAATCAGAAATACCATGCACTAAGCTTTATGGGCTGTACTCACTGGTATAATAGATATAAGCCACTGAATAAAAACCTGCAACGCATTACTCATTCATTCACGTACATCCTATAGAATAACTGTTCTCAGTCTCACTGATGTGACAGAGAGCTCTGCTCCTTGAGTTGGGGACTGGTTTAGAATCATGGCTAATCTGGCCCTGGAGTCCGAATGTTTGAGTTTAAATTTCAGGTCCCTGATTCAAAACGTTGATTTTTTTTTTCCTCAAAATCTGCGTATCTGGACATCATCTGTCACCTGACACGTGGAAGGAGAACTTCTATCCATGAGGACAGTTCCTTGCACCTGATCTTGCAGAGAAAACAGCTCTCCTTATCCTTGCTCTGCTCTTCCCAGCCTTCTTGAAAACTCTCACAGTCCCATACTCGTTATGTTCTCAAACACCCCCCTTCCCGCAAGCTTCCACTCACGGCGCACGTGGGAGCTCAGCCATTCCCCTCACGTGCAAATGAAGAGGGCAATTTTCTGTAGTAAAGATATATGGGACAAGCCAACCTCAAGTTCACATCCGTTAAAGCATTTCTCTGTTGGCAACATTTTTACAAGCCTCTCACAGCTATGTGCTTAATTAAAATAAAAGGGTGATGTACATCATTGCACCAAATCCTTGCTGATAGAGAGGAAGGAAGAGAAAAAAAATGAGTGCATTAGTTCTCTCTTATTAAAAGAGTTATTTCAGCATGACATCTCAAATAAAGACTAGCCATTAGCAAAATTAAAAATTAGGTGAAGTTGATTTTGGGAAATGCACACATTTAGTGCCCTCTTCCTGCCTCTGGCAGTGTCTCCTCCTGTCCCAGCTCCAAACGGCCTCCCTCCCACCCCGTTCAGGGAGCACTCTCGATCTTCCAGTTCCCAAAACTGATTATCATAATGATGGAATGACAAGTAGAGGGAGAACAGTTTGTTTATACATTCAGCCTCATACTTCTTCCAATTAAGAAAGAACAAAATGGTTAACCTTTGCTGGGCACGTCCTGTAAGCCAGACACTGTTCTAAGCACTTTATACATAAACGCTCATTTAATTATTTAAATCACTCTTAGGTGGTGTGGGGGAAGGAAAGCAATATTCCTTGAACACCTGCCACAGTCTAAGTGCATGATGGCCGTTTTCTCTGTTAATCCTCATATGGACCACGCAAAGTTACTGAAACGAACTCCATTTTGCAGATGAGCAGACTGAGGCTCAGAGAAGTAACTGGCCCCCTGCTGCAGTGTTAGTAAGGAGCAAGGTTTCACACTGGTCTTTCTCTTTGCAAATACAACCAATCCTGTATAGAATACGAGAGGTGGAGGGTGGGCACTGTTGGGTGTAAAAATCTTTAGAGGTAGACATGTGCATGGTGCAGCATTTGAGGGGCAGAGGTTGATCACAATCAAGGGGTCCCAAAGGGGAAGAGAGAGAAAGGTCACCGAGGGGAGCTGGGTGCAATTGCAGATATTAGAGGCCTGGGGTAAGGGCCATGGGCTTCAGTTTGGAGGCAACGGGCAACCGTCAAGGGTTTTCGGGCAGGCACACGAGAATAGAGCTTCGTGAAATCTGATCAGGCAGCGATGTATAAACTGATTATAAGGGAACTCGGTGCACTGGTAAGAGGTCCGTTTGGCGTAAGACAAAGAGGCCCCAGCTAGGGCAGGTTACTGGGGTGAATGTGAAACTCTGGGTGCTGTTTGCTAAGGGAACTCTCACGTTTCAAATGCAGGAATGGAAACGATTCCGAGAAATATTTTGAGATTCCTTTGATACCGTAACCCATGCAGTGAAAGTCTCACCATCTGAACTCAGGAAGTGAGTAGATGTGGGGAGCAAGGATGTGTGCGTCACAAGGTGTTGAGTAGCAGAGTCACCAAGCCTTGCGCTTAATTAGATGAGAGTGGGGACGGGTAGGAAAAAAGGAGTCGAGGATGATTCCAGCCCCTGTCCCAGTTCCAGACTGGGACAATGACAGTGAATCCATACTCAGAAGAGAAACATCTCAATTGTACATGTTTTGGGGAAATAGTTTACTTCAACACATCACTAGATGGAAGACAAAAATAAGGGTGAATAACCTGCCCCCCAGAACACTCTACAAGCCAGAGTCCCGGGTGTCAGGCTTGATGGTCCCTCTTCTTAATCCTTATGTCCAACCAGTCACCAAACTCCAGCATGTTTTACTTCCAAATATCTGTCCTACCCACTTCTCTCTACCTCCATGGGCAGCACCCTCCCCAAGCCACCACCCCCTCTTCTGGGCTGCTTGAGTCCCTGTGCTCCCTGCCCGTCACCTTCCACCTTCAAGTCACAGGGCTCTTGGAGGAACATAAATATGACTAGGTACCCCTCTTTCTGAACACCTTTTAGAGGTTTCTCAATCTGGGTCAAGCATTGGTAAGCTACGGCCTGCGGGCCAAAGCCAGCCTGCTGCCTGAACCAAAGCTTCTGGACCACAGCCACACGCGTGCCTTATGTGTTGTCTATGGCACTTTTGCACTGCAATAGCAGATCTATGTGGTTGCAACAGAGCCCGGCTGGCTTGTAGAGCCTGTGATATTTGTCATCTGGCCCTTGATAGAACAGGTCTGACAATCACTGGACTAGACAAGTCCTTACCCTGGTCCACGAGGCCCTGCCCACTTCTCCAGCCTCTCTCCATACCCCTTGCTCTTGTCACTTCAGTTGTACTGGCTGACTTCTGGCCACTCACAGGTGCCACAGACACAGGCCTCAGTGGTCACGAGGCATGGCCTGCTCCATGTAATTCCAGGGCACAGACTTTTGGGATCTAGGGTACTCCTAGCCCCAGTCTTTGCCTAGCTTCCACTTCCTATGTCTTACTTTTCTCCCTCCTGCAGTCCAGTACCTTCCATCTCTCTCATTCCTGCCCCCTCAAGCCCACCTTTTAGGTAAAGGGCCCACACCAACCACTTACACCTCAGTTCAACTCAAGCCAGTATAATGAACATAGGAGCATTTGGGATTTATTTCTAATTGAGAACATCGTCTTCTCTTTCAAAAACCTTCCAGAGATCAATGTGCAGGTGGGACGACTTTGCAGGGTGGAGGGGAAAAGGGATAATGCATCCCTGAGATCCCATCCTATAGGTAAATGGCTGCCACCCCCACCAAGGTGAAAATCAGCCCCAGTTTCAGATTCAGCTAACCAATATTTACAGAGCACCTTCTATGAGGCAGGAACGGTGCTAGGGACATTTGCTTGTTATTTTCTGTTGTCCTAAACCGTGTAAAACAGTCTGGGTTTGGCTGTAGGTAACAGAAGCCACTACAGGTAGTTTAAACAGGATGTCCAACAATTTTGTAAGCATCTATTGGCTTTGTAGCAAAAGGGATTGGATGCTCACAAACTTGCTGGATGGGCCGGAGGAACAGGTTCCAGGGTGCATCTCTGGGGGTGACTTGCAGGGACAACAGTGCAGAATTGACCCATCAGGAGCTGCCACTGTGCACAAGCTGGGGGAGCAAGAAGCAGCTGCCCCAGCTGCTGGTTCCAGAACCAGACCATCGTAGCTGCTATGTAGAGATTGGCAAGCTATATCCAGAGCTGTTGGCTCCAGAGCCACGCCATGGTCAACATCCACCAGACAGATCCCTGGCAGGCCTCCTGTCTTCCCACCTAACTCGGTCCTGGATTCCAGTCTCTTACAAGCACATCAGAAGGCAGATATTAAATCACACCCAGAACCTAGCTGCAGAGGAGTCTGGGGAATGTCGATTTTAGCTTTCTATCTCTGCAGGACAGGAAGGTAGATGAGGAAGATGCTGGAGTGGATATTGAGTAAGGCAATCTGTAGTCTCTGCATTGTAAAAAAAAAAAAAATTGGGGTCGTCACCTTTATTTTACAGAAGTAGAAGCCGAGTTCGCACTCGGGGTGAAGCACTCAATCCCAAAGTCAAGTCCAGGTTTGCCAACTCTAAGCCCCATTGCTTTTTCCAATAAAAGGAAAGAGAATGTCATTTATTACATTCAAAGGCAGTTACAAGGGAGGCCTTGGTCCCCTTACTGCCAAAACGACACATTCCAGAGCTCAGCCAGCTGCTGGGAAACTGATTAAAAGTCAGTGGACCAGAGTAAGCCTGTGGACCTGGTTGGGAAGAATCCTGGAGTCTCTCCCAGCTTTTTCAGCATCTCGCCACTCACGAAGTGACCTACCGAGGACATGCTTTCCTCCAGCAGGGTGCCCTGGGATAACGATGCTTTTCTCTGTGGTGCAGTGACTCGGAGTTCAGGACAACCATAAAGTACAAGCTGTGGCTCCCAAAGAGCAGGAAGGATGAGGTCCTGAGAAGGAGCTCATTTCTCTAGGAGAGAGCCTGTATCTCCAATTACAGGGACTGCACTTTTCAGGAGTAGACAGAAAATATTAATTATTCAGATAGTCATCGCCACTGCCTTGGCTCCGGGTCTCTCGTGTCTCAACTGGACATCACAAAGCCAGCTCCCTGAAGCCCCGCTTTGCGTTTCTACCACCCAATTCATCTTTCCTGCTGCCAGACCTGCATGTCTACAATCTGGATCTAACTATGTTACAGCCCTGCTTAAAAAAATTGTACTTTGTCATTGCTTAAAAGATAAATCCCACTCAACAACGACAACAACACAACATGATAAAACATGGGCAAGGGATTTGGGGAACCTTTTCGTCAGAGAAGATATACAAATGGCCAACAAGCACATGCAAAGATGCTCAACATCACTCATTATTAGGGAACTACAAATCAAAACCACAATGAATATCTCCTCACATCCATTATGATGGCTACTATAAAAAATCCAGGAAGTGACAAATGTTGGCGAGGATGTGGAGAAATCAGAAACCTTGTGCACTGTTAGTGGGAATGTGAGATTGTGCCACTGCTATGGAAAAAAAGTTGAAAATAGGCTGGGTGCGGTGGCTCATGCCTGTAATCCTAGCACTTTGTGAAGCCGAGGCAGGAAGATTGCTTGAGCTCAAGAGTTTGAGACCAGCCTGAGCAAGAGTGAGATCCCCATCTCTACAAAAAATAGAAAAACTAGCCGAGCATCATGATGTGTGTCTGTAGTCCCAGCTACTCAGGAGGCTGAGGCAGGAGGATTGCGTGAGCCCAGGAATTTGAGGTTGCTGTGAGCTATGATGGTGCCACAGCACTCCAGCCCAGGAGACAGAGCGAGACTCTGTCTCAAAAAAAAAAAAGTTAAAAATAGAATTACCATATGATCTAGCAATTTCACCTCTGAGTATATATCCCCCAAAACTGAAAACCAGATCTGGAAGAGATATTTGTACATGCAAAACAGCATTATTCACAACAGCCAAAAGGTAGAAGCAACCCAAGTGTCCGTTGATGAATGGGTAAACACTGTGTAGTATATACATACAATGGAATATCATTCAGCCTTAAGAAGGAAGGAAATTCGGACGCATGCTACAACATGCTACTATGTGTGTACAATATGGAAGACGTTATGCTAAGTGAAATGAACCAGTCACAAGATGAATGCTGCATAATTCCACTTACATGAGGCACCTAGAATAGTCAAATTCACCAAGGCAGAAAGTAAAAGTGATGGTTGCCAGGGTGTGGGGGTAGGATAGGCAGTTGTTGTTTGATGAGAACAGAGTTTCACTTCTGCAAGATGAAGAGTTCTGGAGCTTGGTTGTACAACAATGTGAATATACTTGACAGTACTGTACCGTACACTTAAAGATATTTAAGATGGTAAACTTCCTGCTATGTGTATTTACCACAATTAAAAAAAAAAAAAAAAGATAAGTCCAGGGTACCTGGTGTGGCATTCAATGCCTCCGACCCCTCCAACCTATGTTTAGACCTTACCCCATGCTTCTTCCTGTGGTCGATCAGCTACCTCGGCTGTTCCTAAAGCTCAGGGTGCCCGTTCATGTCTCAGTCCCTCCAAGCTGCTCCACCATGGCAGGTGGAGCTCTTTCCTCCATCACACTTATCAAAACTCACAATTGTATCACGTATTTCTTTGACCATCGACATTTGGCCTATCTCGCCTACAAGCACGTAAGTGCTGTGATGCACGGACATTAAATATTATTTAATACTGCAGGATGCAGTGCCTCTGATTCACCGGATGACTGAGGCATGTTTAACATCCAGGTCAGATGTCATTTCCTTTTTCAAGCCTTTCTAAACTGCCCTAGCAGAAGGGAACCCTCCTTTATCTGGTTTAGTTTGCACTTTTTTGAACTGCCCGCACATCACCTATCACATTGCATTACAGTTACTGTGGACGTGGCTGTTTCTCACATCGGAAGGAGACCTTCAAAGCCAGGGCTTATCCAGTACTGTTACCTTCCCAGCACCTGGGACAGTGCTTGGCAAATAATAGGTGCTCAGTAAAGGTTTTCTTTGATGTGGCATTTTCCAAACCTTTGTCATTTTTTTCACCTTCAAGATTTTTATCATATTTACTTACATACTTCCCTTTAAATGGGCTCACATTTCAAAAATTATTTAAAGAAGAAAATATTATCAGTAAAATCAAGTGTTTAATGTGCTAGCTATTAAACTGAAGCTATTAAACTGAGTTTAATGTGTAATTAAACTCTGAAACACATTAAATTAAATGAATAATAATTAAAAAGTTCTTCCATGTACTCCTACAGTTATGACTACTGTTCTTTGGAAAGCGCTGGTTTAGAGAGTCTCCTTGATTCCATGCTACTTTGGTGTCCCCTGAGGATCGCTGGTGAGGACTGGATTTGGGGCCCAGCCCTAATCGGGCAACAAAGGCTGCTGTATATATCACCTCTGCCCACCTTCCCTCCCGCCCTCCGCTTGGGAACCTGGCCCGGTGGGCTGCTGCTGCCTCCTTGTGTATGTGCAAGCCTTTCTAGAAGGCAGGAAATGCCAAATATTAAAAAATATCTCTAGTGTTTGACCTGCTACATTCTCCCTTGGGGAATTAAAAAAAAAATTTAAAGCATTTAAACATATAGGAATGGCTCTAATTAATAATTTATGTACTACTTTACTGAGCACATTGACTGCCACACTACGAAAAATTTTTTTTCTTTGGGGACACGGTGTTCTATTACGAAAATAGAATAAAAACTTCGAAAACAAGACAATCCTTTCTAATTTAATGAAAAATTTGTGATTTTTTATTGTTTTCTGTGCATAAGTTATATGCAACTTGAAAAATAGTTCACACGGCTCTCAAGGTAAAGACACGTGTGAGCCACATATGCTTCATGAGGCCTCACGCTCAAAACTAGCGTGACTGAAATACAACTCACATGGCATTAATGTTTTAAAATAGCACTTTTAGAGCCAAAATACTTTTGCAGCTATTCTCCCATTTTCTCTCCATAATATCTCTGGAAGAAAGCTGGGAAATGGGCAGAATTTTACAGAAGGAGAAAGTAACTCAGGCTGAGATAATCCAAGCAGCTCTGCCCAGAGTCCCTGGGCCAGTCTGCCTCTAACTCTTGGCCTAAGACTCCATTAAGTTATACATGATAGGCCCAGACTCAAACAATAACAAATTATTCATTAAAATATTGAGTAATAATAATATGTGAAATATGATGAATAACACTTGGTGAGCACCTGTTGCCAGGCACTGTTCTAAGAATTTATTCAATCCTCAATACCCTGTGAGTCAGGTTCTCTAATTGTGCCCATTTCACAGATGAGGAAACCAAGGCTAGTCGAGGCTGGGTCACTTGCTCAAGGTTACACCAGCAAGTTGCTTCCCAATTCTACCTTAAACCACTGGACAAACCACTTGGCCTCCAAGTGCGAAGATGTCATTGTTGCTGCTGTTATAACGACTATAGCTAACATTTATTGAGGGCTTACTATATGCCAAACACTGTGTTAAATATTTTGTTTTACAAGACTGACATCACTTAATCACCACGACAATCCAATGAGTAGGTGCTGTCATGGGCTTTCATTTTACAAATGAGGAAACTGAGGCACAGAATTGTTAACCAACCTCTCCACAGCTGTTGGTGACTACAGAGCAGCAGAGGCAGGATTCGAACCCATGTATGCTCTGGAATTAAAGTCAGCAAGGGCCAGAGAAGAGCAGAAGGGGAGAGTAGATTCTGTACAACTGGAAATGAGACTGACTTCTTGAAGGGACAGCTGTCTCTGTCAGCTGGCAGCTTATTTATCTGAAGTCCACCTGAGAAGTCTACCTGCACGTGAACAGACAAATAAAACCCAGCACCTGTGGGGAAGGGAAATGCAGGGAAAACTGTGCAGGTTGTCTACACTAGCTTTGGGCTGTAGCTGACAGCAGCTGCCGAGGGATATATCCGGACGGCTGGGGCGTGGTATGGGCCACCTCCACCGCCAGGGGGCGCTTCCTCACAGTCAGGCTCTGGCCTCCTTTACTCTGTGGGGGGTCCTTCCTCGGGACCACACCTACCTGTGGGCCCGCTGTCTACACTTAGGGAAGGCAGGCTTACAGGAGACCAGATGAGTTGACGGACATGCAGCACAAGTCACTCCCCTGAGAGAGAAGTGAGTGAGGCCCTAATCAGTGTCACATGGGGTGGGGGGCAGAGGTGGCCTACCCGCTTCACCGAGAAGTGAAGGTACAGATTCCTGGGCATCTCCCCAGATGAAACAGCACCTTCGGGAGGGAAGACTGGGAATGTAAGTGCCTGTGGTGGTTCTTATCCCTTCTACGTTTGATGCCCCATGGCCTCCGTCTTTGCCCAAAGATGGCTGGAAAGCGGGAGAACCATCCACTGTACGATGGGCCCTGGCGTGGAGGAAGGCAGACCTGCATTACATTTTCTTTACGCAGGCGTGCACGGGACATGGCTGTGCATCTAAGCCAGGCGTCCTCAAACTACGGCCCGCGGGCCGAGGACATTTATCCGCCCCGCCAGGTGTTTTTGCCGCTGCTGCCTGTCCTGCTTAGCAGCCAACTCGTCCCAGGCCCACAGTGCGCACTCTCCAACGGTCTGAAGGACAGTGAACTGGCCCCGTTTGCAAAGTTTGAGGACCCCTGATTTAAGCAAACAGTAAAACAGGTAGACATGCTGGATGCTGAATGGTTCCCCATTTGAGGCGCTGAGGTCAGGCAGTCTGGTTTCCTGTCTGGACTCGGCCACTTCTAGCTGTGTGACTCTGGACAAGTTACTCCAACCTCTCACAGCCTAAGTTGCCTTACCTGCACAGAAGAGACAGCAACTGTTCCTGCTGGATTTGAGGTGCTGGGAGGCTATGAGGAGGTAAAGCGTGGAGAAGGCGGAACTTAGCATCTGGCACATAGTAGATGCTCAATAAGTACAAACCCTTAGCACTGTAGTGCTATTGCTATGATTAACAAGGAAGTCTGGGGCACTGTACTCCTCTTCCTCATGCCTAAAAACAGAGCCCTGGAGAGGGGTTGGCAGCTGATACCTGTGGCTCAGTTCCCATGAGAAGCTAAGCTCCAGTTCTGGAAATTCTCAAACCAGGAGTCCCCAAGAGGCCTGATCCACCCAGGACACTGAATCCCTTGTCCTCTTTCTTGTTGCCACACACCATGAGTGATGTGCCTCCTGGACAATAACCTGTAGGCACTGGGGCCCGCTGGAGAGGAAACATCCTATTTCAGAGGATAAATCCTGCAAATCCACAAGAGAGCCTGCAAAACCTCCTGGAATCTCGCAGGTCTGACAATGCCACTGCCTCCCTCTGCAAGCGCCTTCTCCTGACCACCACTGACAGCCAACCCAGGCCCAACACCCCCAGGCCAGGCCAGGTCCCTGCCAGGGAAAACTCGGGGGACATTCTCTAATTGCCATATTGGCATGACTTGTGATTTGGTAGGAAGTAAACAAAGGCACAGATCAACCCCACCCCCCAGGGAAAGCCAGGGAAGCTACTGAAAGGTGCCTCAAAAAGAAAGACAGCATTTAATTTCATCTCCCCTTTATCTTATGTTACCTTTGTTTGGAGTTCAGACTGCTCTGACCTGGGAATTATGGTAAAACAAAACAAAACAAACTCTGCAGGATGAAGGAGTTGGAATAACAAATGACGGATTGACTGATCCATCCATTTATCCATCATGTAAATATTATTGTGCATCTTTATGTGCCAGACACTGTGTGAGGATCTCAGGATACAGGGGTGAGCAAAGTAAAGATGTGGTCCCTGGCAACACAGCCTAAGGTTGAATCAGTGGGAGAGTAACCTTTTCCTCACCTGCTTGCCCTTCCACAAAAATCTCAAGTCAGAAGTCCAGAGCTCTGCTCAGTGTTCTCCTGGGGAAGGAACGGGACAGCATGTTCTGAGCATATAATATGGAGATGGGACCAAGTCCAGGTGCAGTGGGGGCCACCGTATGGTCAGGCAGTCTCGTGGCCTCAGATCCAGCCTCCTGGCTTCAAATACTCAGTACCTACATTGTGCTGAGTGTCCGCAGATAACAGAGTGACTGGAGGCAGGCAGGTTTACAGCAAGAGTGTCTACTGCACAGGAAGAACTGCCCAGGACACTCTGAGATGACTCCTGGAGGTTCCCTTTGCAATATCTGCTTTAATAGCTCCCTGGACATGTTTGCACCGTGACCCAAGAGCTGGAGCCAGACCTTAACAATGCTCCTTGACACTTCTACTCCGAGTGACAGAACTGCGGGCGAGGGGATCCTGCCTCCCTTGGTAGTGAACCCCGCCTGCCTGCCAGGCCTGTAGCCATCACAACGTTTCGGTGGGACGGGGGTGACTGGGAGTTTCAAATACGACAGGATCAGGACATGCTTTATCACTGAGAACCACAGGTTCTCCGAAAGCGGGAGGCTGCCTGCCGCAGGGGGTGTGGCTGCCACACGCCAGGTGCTCCCTGCTTGGATCATGTCCCCTCATTCAGCCCCAAATCCCAATCCCTACCCCATTCCTGATGCTTTTCTTTTTGGTAGAAAGCATCATGTATTTCAAGTCATTCTTCTGGACCAGATAAGAAAGAGAGAGAAGGGAAGAGGAAGAAAAGACACATATACGTAGGCTTCTTCTCTGTAGCTTCTCTCTCTTTTCCTGGGCCCCTACCTTACAAGGAGGCAGAAGAATAGGAGGAACAGTAGACCTTGCTTTCTTGCTTTGCAAAGTTTCTCACCGACAGTAAAACCTTAGTGCGCTCACCCCAACCAATCCATCGCCATGTAGAAGGCAGATAAGCAACTGCCCAGGGACGCCCCGGGAGGCAGCTTAGTGGGTGGCCAGTGAATTTGGAAGGAAACAGACCTGGGCTCAGATCCTAACAACACCCCTCCTGGCTGCGTGACCCGAGCCCATTTCTTACCCTCGTAGTCTGTTTCCGTATTTATGGAATGGGGAGGCCTGCCCAGTAGGGCTGTTGTGAGAATGAAGGGATGACACGTGCATCTAAACCACAGCAGGCGTGGAAAGACTGCAGCAGCACAGGCTTCAATTTGAGTAGCGCCCCCTAGAGTTGAACACTGTGAAGCATGCATAGGCTGATGTCATGCCTGGCCCACAGAATGAGCTCAATCAGTAGCAGCTATTATAATAAGATGCAGTCCTCGTCTTTGGAAGCGCAAACTGTGACTTAGCCTTCCACATGAACAACACCGGCAAGCATGCCAGGCCGAGAAAGAACTTACAACTTACAGAGATGAACATTCGCCATCCACGGTTAAAGAGAGCCTCGTGGCACAGGCGAGAACACAGCATAAATAAAGACGCACGGCAGAGACGTGCAGGGGGTGCTGACATAGAAAAATGGGGCTGAGGTTGAGGGTATTTAATAAGCATTAGCAACATTAGAAAGAACTTTCCAGACCGCTAAGGGTTTCTGATCGGTGTCTCTCCTAATTCTTACAACAGCCAGAGGAAGTGAGAATCGTGATTCCCTTTTCAGGGATGAGGAAACTGAGGCTCCAAAGAGCTGGTACCTTCTCCTAAAAGCATCGTTAGTAAGTACTGCAGCCAGAACTCGAGTCTAGGATCTCAGGCTCCAAAGCATCGATGTGGGTAAAGAGTTGGAGAGAAAACAACAAGGATAATCTAGGACCAGGTGCTTGGAGGTCATCAAAGGCCAAACGGAAAAGTTTGGATTTTATTGAGTAAGCAAAAAAGGGAAGGAAGGTCTTTCAGCAGAAAGGTGACATGGTACCAGAGATGATATAAGAGGGAGAACCTGGCTGGGAAGGGCTGAGTGGCGCGTGGAGTGGGAGAGCCTTCTGCTCTAACAGGCAGCAGTGGCGCCGGGGTGGGGGGGGGGTGACAAATGCTCGCAGTATTCCTTAGGGAGTGATGGGCTTGACTCACCTCCAGGAAGCCCACCGGGACTTCAGCTTGGCTGTCCTCTAAGGAGATCCATTTGCCAAAGTGGGCAAGCCCTGGCCAACAGAACAGTAATAATCACCTGCCAACAGCTCCCAAAAGGAATAATTTACCTACTGGAAGATTCTGCTGGAGGGAAGAGACTGGAGAGCTGAACAGAGTGATCATTTTGAGCCACCCAAGCCTGCCTTCCCTCCCTGCTCGCTGTGATTCTACTTCAATAGCCAGTCTTTAAATGATCCACTCCATGACTCACATTTTCTCTGCAGGGAGTGAAACTACGGGAGAGAAATAGCTAATTCATTCACTCATTCATTCATTCGGCTAATAACTATTGGCCCCAGTGTGGGAAGAAACAGAGGTCAACGTGCCTTCGGGAGATGCCAGGCTGACACCGTGCTGAGGTGACCGGGGAGGCGTGAGGCTGCGGGAGCACAGAGGATCGGGGCAGGCTTCCTACCAGAACGGCAGTCGAGTTCGATCCCGAAAGAAGTGCAAAGTCAGCCCGCGAGACTGGGAAAGAGCGTTTTAGGAAGGCAGAGAGCCTGTGCCAAGGCCTGCGGGCAAGAGAGAGCCTGTTTGGGAAACTAAAACACCATCGTCAATAAATAATGGTTTTCCTGAGTACTTCTTGTGGGCCAGGCACTATCTTAAATGCTTCATGTACATTATCTCATATATCTTTCAAAACAAAACAACAAAAAATAACAACTCCGTAAGGTAGGTGTTGCCCTCATTTTCTAGATGAGAAGTTGAAACTAATTTGCCCAAGGGCACACACTAAAATGAGGTGCAGTTGGGATTCGGACTCAGGTCATCTCTCTCCAGGTCCCCAAATTGGAACTAGTATACTGTGCATTGAGGGCCCGCCTCTCTGGCCACACCGCCTCCAGGAAGCCCTCCCTGACTTTGCCAGCCTGCAGGGATGATCTGCTTCTGCCCTGGGTGTCTCTGGATTTCATCTTATCTCTACAACCAGAGAGTGCCTTCCTCAACGTCAGGGGTGCAGCCCCCAGTCTACTGTTTTAGTGTGTTCATCCGTTCTTTTGTTTTATTTTCCTACAGCACCTCCGTGAGTACTTGTTGCCTGACTGTTCCTGTGTCATGGTGCCATACTGATGAAATGATCTTTTTAAATGGAAAAGCCTGTTGGGTCCGTACACACCTCTAACTCCTGGCTAGAGGGAAGTTTGAATGCATTTCAGGTTTCACGGTGTTTTCATAAAAAGGGACGTGCAGGATTACAACGAGCAGCGAGAAAAGAAGCTTCAGCGCAAATCGTGACGTTCTGTTCTGAGCTCCCGGGGCCCTAGAGAAATTCGGAACAATCCCATCACAGCGCTCACAGACAACTGCGGTACGGGTTCTTTGAGAAACATCCTTTGTATGTGTGTCTGATTTTTGTTTAAAGAATATTCTTTCCAAGATGGCAAACATTAAAGAAACAAATCTGTTTATATTTGTCTGGCAACTAAAAAAAATGCATCAGACTGAAAGCAAATTTCAAACAATGAAATGAACCTGGCCTACCTAATAAAGGCTCTGGAATCCCATAATTGTAATTAGTTTTCCCTACACAATTAGGGATGCTAGCCTAGGGAGGACCACATGGATGCGAAATCAGTGAAACGGAGCAAAGAGATTCTAACCAAAGCTGCCTCGTGGCATTAAGGTACTTGGATCTCAGTACTTGTGGGTGGGAAATCAACAACCATTAGGCCCAGACCAAACACTGGACGGCTCATTCACATGCCCTTCCCAGACCATAGCTCTTCTCCTCAAAGCAAGTGGTCACTGAAAGACCTCCCAAGACACAGTGTCCACCAGAAAGAATGAATCTCCCCAGAAGGAATAAGATTAACTCCATGAGCGGCTAACATTATGCTGGGAAAACAAGCAGCCCAGCTTTCCACATCCCGTGACTTCCTGTGTGCCCGGTTCCCAGGCTGGGGGCCATGCTGACCCTGATCCCAGTGGATGCAGGGTGCTGTCCAGCTAAGGGAGGGGCATTGGAATCATTTGGTCATTTAGTCAATCAACATATATTTATTGAGCACCTACTAGGTGCGTGTCCCCTGCTAGGAATTTGGGCTACAGTGATCGGAGTTTAAATGCAATCCCTGTACTCCTGGAGCTTCCAGTTTGGGGAAGATACTTACAAATTAAGCAACTACATAAGTAGTTGTTTAATTATAACTGGGCTTAGTGAGATGAAAGTGAGTTTATTACATGTGGTGGTATATAGGGGGACAAAGGTGCAGTCAGAGAAGGCTTCCTGGAGGAAGTGGCACCTGAGCTGGGGTTTGAAGAACGAGGACTCAACCAGGTAGAGTTGGAGGGAAAAGCCCATACAAGGTCTTGGGGTAGGAAGGAGTCTAGCGTGCAGGGGGGGCAGGGAGAAGATCAGTACACCTGGAGCACAGAGGCCACGGGGCAAGTGTGCAGATGACACTGGGGCCAAATCCCCCAGGGCCATGTGGGCCACAAGGGAGGATTTTCATTTCTATCCTAAGAGAAAAGGAAAACCATTAAAGTGCTGTAAGTAGGAGCATGAGGGATGAGGCCTGCGTTTTGGAAGAGAACACCCACTCTGGAGGATGAACTGGACGGGGAAAAGAACACAAGGAGAGGTCACTGGGGAGGTAGCAGTCCAGGCAAAGGGTGGTGGGCAGCCTGGCCTCAGAGGGTGGCATGGGGAGAGAGGAGGGTGACCGAGTGTCCCTTTAGGAGGTATAGACTGATACAGGGTTGGAGCAAGGGGGAGGTGTATCCAGATGGCATCAACCTCGTGCAGCGGAATGGGAGATCAAGCATTTTCTGAGCCTGGGACACTGGAGGGTACTGGGATTGGGGCGAAGATCCCAGATCGGCCACTCACTAGTTGCGTGACCTTGGATGAGTCACATAGCTCTCTGTGCACCTCAGTTTTCTTTTCTGAATAATGGGAATAATAACAGCTCCCCCCTCCTTTTTTTTTTTTTTTAAAGAATTAGAAGAAAGAATGGCATCCAGCACAGTGCCTGTCATATAAAAGATTCTAATAAATGATAGCAGTTGTCATCATTCGTATTTTCTTTCCCAAAGCAAATGCTCAGATTCACATTAGAGCTTCTGATCAGAAATACCTGAGCTGGGACTTCTGACATGTGGGACGTGAGTATATAATGTAGTCATAAATCTAGGGCCTTCGACCACATGGTAGACGCCGCGGATCTACGTATTTATTACATTCTTTTCCCCCCAAAATATGGCAATAAATCTTGTTCTAACATACCAATATATCACGACAATTTTCTGACAAGTGGTAGTAAACTACTTGGAGGAAGGGTGAACTTCTTCTAACACATAAAATTTGCTGTGGCCTGTCCGTGATGAGAGGATATGAGATAAAGAACACACTTTGGCTAAGTACTAGGCAAATAAGTACGCCCCCCCCACTCCCAAAAAATCCTACCAGCATTTAACCGCTGTTATATGGGTGGATTTTAACGGTGCGGAAGGACCGCTAACTTTTATAGAGAATGTTTGATTCTAACACCAGACACTGGTGTGGGAGAGAAAGGGGCATTTCAGCAGGAACTGGGTAAGACATGTATGTAACGTGCTAGCATACTCCCTGGTACCTAGAAAGTGATGTGTACACGGTTGCTCCATCGTGCTGCTGCCGCGGTAGGTAATGACAATGCTGTTGTGTTCTAGAACAAGCCTTGATACAAGGGTGTTGTCATTTAGAAGAATCCTTTCAGGGTATTTAGATGGTATATTTGACTTTAATACCCCTCCCACCTGCCTCATCCCTTTCTCTATACAATAAGAGTAGAAGGAACCAGTCTACCCCGATTGATTTGGAAGACAGAGATATTTGTTCAAAATGGCAGACATGACGTAGCTACTGATCCACTGCATGAAAATGACATGGAAAAAATGTCATTACTGAGTGTATAAAACCCTGTAGGCAACACAGAAATGGGCACCTAGGGGGAAACATGCAAAGTTCCAGAAATCCAGAATAAAGCAGACAAACCAGCAGTAGACCAGACACAGACACCTGGGCAACCAGAGCAGACTGGCTGCGGGTGAGGACTGTGATGGATGAGGAGGGAGGTGTTCAGGTACCACTGCTCTGCCCGGCACATCTTACCATGGGGAGCCAGCATCACTGGGCGTTGACTCACTACGTTAAAGCAGGAAGGGGTGTGAATGTGTACCTGCATCAGGAACTCTGGATAGAGCTGCTGAGCATAAAACATCCCAGGAATACAATAAAGCTTATGGATTCTCACACTTCAGAAATTTGGAATTTTTGCTAACTCAGAAAGCCTTAAGGTGCCCTAAGTAGATTCCATGAAGGAAGGCTTGGCTAAACAATTCAAGAATGCAAACAAGACAAAGGGAGACTGAAGTTGCTAAAAAAAAATCAAGTATTGCAAATATATTCAATAATTTCAAGAGCTTTCTTTCCATAAAATAAGCTTCCTCAAGCATCTATTTGCCAAAACTTGATTTTTGGATGTATATAATTTTAAGGTGTAGTGAAATGGATCTTTTTCATAAATGTTCTAAAATCAAGACTTTCCATGAATGCACCTTATCTACTTTGATGCAAGGTGCTTTGGTACACAAAATGGAAAGTAACATTTAAGACTATGTTTTATGCTATTAGTATTATTATCCTTGTCTTACTCATAATAGCAGTGGTTACCATTTACTGAGCACTTTCCATGTGCCTTGCACTGTGTTAAAGATTTTTTTAGGCAGGGCACGGTGGCTCACGCCTGTAATCCTAGTACTTTGGGATGTCGAGGCAGGAGGATCACTTGAGGCCAGTTTGAGACCAGCCGGAGCAATATAGCAAGATCCCATCGCTATAAAAAATAGAAAAATTAGCTGGGCGTGGTGGTACATGCCTGTAGTTCCAGCTACTCGGGAGGCTGAGGTAGGAGGATTGCTTGAGCCCAGAAGTTTGAGGTTGCAATGAGCTATGATGACACCATTGCATTCTAACCTAGAGACCCTATCTCAAAAACAAACAGAAACAATAACAAAAAATATTTTAATACATTACTTAATTTAATTCTATCATCTTATTTTTATCCCTGTTTTAAAAACAAGCAAAGTGAGATTAGGGGTTAAGTTATATAGCCTTGGTTACCCAGGTAGTAAGTGGCAGAGCTGGGATTTGAACTGGAATGGGCTAACTCTAGGGCCCAAGCTCTCAGCAGATGGCAGTACAGTGGGGGAGGATAAAATAAAAGATAAATAATATTGTCACACAATAAATGATAAGTGTCAAATGAGATGCGGGTGATAAATGCTAACAGAGGGTAACAGCCCTTGGTAAGTGCCACTGGCTGGTTTGGTAATAACAGGTTTGCTCTGTTCAAGTCTTCATCTTGAAAAAGTATGATAGCAGCCCAGGGCTTAAGAACAAGAACACTTAAATGATGGACTATTTCTGAATGGTGCTTCTCTAGTTTGTCATATTGAATGCCAGATGTCACCAGTCCTTTGTGCTGAGTGGTGAGTCCAGAGAGTGAAGGTGATTCCCCACAGCTGCAAATCAACAGTTAATATGATTTATTGTATTCAAATTAACATCCCTGAGAGCAAAGAAGGAAAAAAGAAAAAAGAAAAAAACACCATATCTCCTAGACACATAAAGTTAAAAAGTATCTATATCATCTGTTAAAAAAAAAACAAAAAACATTGCAAGCAACTAGAGTCTTCAGATTCTTTTATAGCCCGGCCTATCTTGCAAATACCAACCATCATATTAAAGGTATCAACAAGACGAGGGTGATTTAGGCCCAACCTGAATATGTGAAATAAACTACTAGGCAGGTTGCATTAAATCAATCCTGAAATGAATCTTCCAGATATCAAATCTGGGCTTTTCAGGACAGTTTTATTTGCTAATATGCCTAATAAATTGAAAGCTGCCAGTGTTGTCATGAGATGTATACGTTGAAAAGTGTAACCGATGTGAAAATGCCAGTCTGCAGCAACCAGACGTGGCGAAGGACGGGGCTGTGAGGAGCGTGTGCTCCGGGTTGAAGAGGAGCTCTGGCTGGCCTGTCCCTATGTCCAGATGGAACCACTCGGGGTCCCCCAAGACTTCTGTCATCCTGGGTGAGTTATAGGGGCAAGGGAAATGCAAGACTCTCATGTGAAAGCAAACCGGCCCACAGGGCTTGGACAATTAAACCCTAGTCAGTTTTAATTTTTGTACATCTTTAAAAGACAATGTTCTTGTTTTTAGCCTGCAGTTTGTCTGCTTATTTGTTTCTCATTATTTTGGTTTAAGGCTTCTTGAATCACCAAGAATTTATCTAAAATCTGATTTTCTTCTTCTTTTTCTGGGCTCCCACAAAGTTTGGGATTGATGTCTTTCTTGTCTCGCATCTCTACCCAGTTTGCTATTGAATTCTAATCAGTCAGTGCCTGAAATCAAAGACATCAGCCCCATCCCTCTCTCAGTAGGAAGGATAAGAGAGTGGAAGTCAGAGCTGGGTTCAAAATCTGGCTCTGCACACGGTCATTTCATCCTTCCAGACTCCCTTTTCTCTGCTAATAGGTATAAAACTTGCTATTTCACAGGGTTGTAAAAACCTGCATTAAATGGGACATTCTTTGTAAAGTGCTCAGCACAGTGCCTGGCATATAGTAAGTGCTCAATGAACTCGGCTTGGTATTATTTCTGCATTTTACCTAAGTACTAAAGAACAGTAAGGCATATAGTTCTTCTTATCATAAATTTAGGGTTCAAGACTTGTTTCTAAGTGGAGAAACCGAAATTCAGTCTCTGACTTGACTCTTTTAGGCAGCTGAGTGAGGAATTTAAAATTTTCATGTTAAAGTTCTTACCAGTTCTGACAAAAGGTTCATGGAAAGGGTACAGAATTTGGAGTTGGACAAGTTGAAGGTCAAGTTGCCACGTCTATTTGAGTGAGGTACAGAGCACCCTTGAACATAACTTTCCTCATCTGTGCAATGGAGATGATGGTGTTTGTCAGGATCAGATAAGATTATTTATATAAAGAGTCTGCAAATTGTCAAGCTTTGGACCAATTTGTGACATCTTTTAGCACCTAGCACTAGGCCTGGTACCTAGCCAATTGAGAGGTTGTCACCTCTCATCATTCTCAGCATACGCGGTTTGTATCGAAGGCGATGAACAGGGCCAGCCTGACTAGGGAGAGCCGGGGAGCCAGGGAGATCACATGACACAGCCCTGGCCAATCTGATTAGTGCATCCCCCAACAGCAGTGATTGGGTTCAGGGATGGGCACATGACCTAGCCAGGCCCAATAAAAATAAGTTCCAGAACTTTTACAGGAACTATTAGAATAAGCAGCTCTTTATTTTTGTCCTGCCAAACTCCATGCTGAAAGGTTAAGTATGAAAATGCTGGGCGCCACCATGAAGAAAAAGTCCCAATGATATTATTGAGCCACTTGATCCAGCCTTGCCTGAAGCCCTTGAATCTTTAGTTTTATGAGCCAATATGTTTTCTTTTTTTTTTAAAGCCATTTTGAATTAGGGTCCTATTATTTGCAAATGAGACTCTTGACTATACTTCTTCAACAGTTGATATTGTTTGTTTTTAACCTTCATCTATAAGCTACATGTTAAGCAGTAAACATTTATACAAAATGGATCTATGTGCATTTCTTTTTGAGGAAGAGGGGAAAGATAGAATCATTGGTCTGCAGCAGTCTAGATTTCTGCTTCACACAGTCCTCTTTTCTTTGCTGGCAAACTAGCTTCTGCTCTAATCTTTACTGTAATTGTACTCTGAATATATTCATTTACTAAATATGAAACCTTTTAAATCATTCCACATTCTCCTTGACTTTCCCTGGGAATCTTTAATTGCTGACTACCAAATGGGACCATAAAGATGACATTAGACATAGAGGGACTTGCTGGCTGGTCTAGTTGTGCCATTCAAAGCCTCTGGAGTTTGTGGGGTCACCGGAGCCTAGGATGAGAATGGTAAATAGATAGCATCTTGCTAGCCAATTCCCAATTCTTGGTGGTGGTTGTTTGGAGGTTTGTTTTGAGATATATTAGAAGTCCAAGCCCAGGCTAAGTAGAAAAGTGAGTGATGAGCCATTAACAATATCTGTGGGCTAGGACAGTGGTCCCTAACCTTTCTGGCACCAGGGACTGTTTTCATGGAAGACAATTTTTCCACAGACCAGGAAGGGGTGGGGGATGCTTTCAGGACGATTCAAGTTCATTACCCTACTGGGCACTTTATTTCTATTATTACATTGTAATACATAATAAAAGAATTACACAACTCATCATAGGTTGGGGACCCCTGGACTAGGAGGAGGAAGTGGAGGCACTGCTGATCCTAACAGACATCTAGGGCTCAGATTTATCAGCTTAGACTTTTAGTTCTTACTAGTTTACTCAGAGGGAGTTTGGGGCCCAAGAAAGTTAAGTCATGCTAAGTGAAATTATATGAGATTGGTTGGTACTTTACATCTTTCCACTGATCCTATTACCATGTCCCTAATTCCAGGATCTTCAAAAGGAGCTTGGGCATTTATTCTAGAAAAGTAAAATGATGTTCAATTTCCTTAAACCAGGACAAACTCTAGTGAATAGACCAGAAGTAGAGTTTGGAATTAATACCCAAAGAATAGATCCGTGATGTTTTCTGTATGCAAAATTTTCCTGAGCTCAAGAAGAAGGAGAAAAAAAGTATTTGGCAACTAAATGAATTGTCCAAAACTGATATCTAATACAATTCTCATGGCAAATAGAGAAAGAAAACAGATATCAGTCAGCTTGGTTAATCCAAATAGTAAGCTGCCTTGAGCCGAACACATACTTTATGTTTAAAATGCGTGTATAAACCGAGTTTACGTGTCTGCAGAATGCTAGGCTGGGATTAACAGATCTAAGCAGTAACCTCAGTTCTGGGACTACTTGGCTGGGTGACCATGAATTAGTCTCCCCAAGTCTCAGTTTCATTATCTGTAAAATCATTATAATAATGCCTATTTATCCCAAAGCACTGCTGTGTGGGTCAAATGAGAAATGCTAAAGTGCTTTGTAAATCTAGGACGCATTATGCAAATGCAAGGTATTATATGGGCACACACTCTCTATATGTGCACATATACACAGTTTATGAATAATACATGAACTCCCTGTGTCTCAGATCCATTTTGATCAATAATCTCACCTCCATGCTCACACAGAACATTAGGGACAAACATCTTGGATTAGTGCTTTGACAATAACAACAATGACACTGAAGAATAGTGTTGGAAAAAGGAAAACAAACAGGAAACTGCTGACAGTTGCTTTAAGCCACAAACTCTATCTGAACAAAACTCCTTGGCAAATCCCTAAGCAGTAATTCAATAAACAAAGCCATTCACTCGGTTTTACTCCCCCAGTCCTTGGTGGCCCAGCAGCACACATTCTGAAGGTTCACTTTGTTATGCACAGTCCCCCATCCTAGGACTAATCTTTTTATAATGAACTTAATCCAGTTAGAACTCCCTAGAATGGCCACATGTCAAAGTAATTGGATAACGGCCTGAGATTTTGTAATTATTCCTACTCCTCAAGCAGAGCTGGTTTGAATCTGCCCACCCCTCCTATCACTGACAACGCTTCCCAGCGACAGAGCTAATGCCAAGGAGCTCTGTCTTGCGGGGCAGGGTGTTAGCAGGAGAGAACTGAGAGAGAAAGGGAAGAGAGGTAGGGAGTCCGCTGCTCCTGGTAGACAATCTGTCTCTCTTAATAGGCTGCTCCTTGCAATAAAGAAATGCAGACTTCTGAAGGCGTAGGTGTCTCTACACCATGGGGAAGAACAATTAACCCAGTTGAGGAAATGGTTTTGAACAATTTTGCAGCTGCTCGGGCACTGCTTCCCTCCTCATTTTCCAATTTACCTTCCCCCTCAAGCCCTGAAACAATGCCATACTCGCCTCTCTTGTCCCTATTACTCTGCGTCAAAGATACAATGCCTCTGTCTAGCCCCAAAAATGCCCTGGAAGAGGAAGTACAGGTTGAGTCAGTGATTATGGAATTAAGATACCAAAAGTGTTCCCTAAAAACAGAAAATCAAATGCACAATAAAACTCAAAGGGTGATTTCCACCTTCCAGTTTGTTCTTTGTCCATGAGTGGAAATCATTAGCGAGTCTGGGCTTGCCACCCCCTGAGCTATTTTGTATGGGGAGTTGATGGCTCTTTAGTGTCAAATGGGCCTCTCACTTGTATCCCTAACTTACTCAGAAGTGAGGAGGTAGCCCCATTTAATAAACCCAGGTCAACAGTGAGAAGGGGATGCCCCTCCAATTGTCTATGAGTGTTTCAGAACCCCAGCTGGGACTGACCTGGGATACCTGAGGAAAGAAGGAAGGAGGGAAGAAGAGGCCCCAGGGTGGCACCTCTCCAGCTCAGCAGATCAGCAACACAGATGCCCAACTTCTGGAAGGGAACGGGGCCATGGTACAATCAGCTCACACTACCCAAAGTCACACCACACTGCCTGGTTGTCAGGGAGCTGTTTTACTAACTGACGATGCAAAATTTCATTCCAGAGAACCAAAGGGAGAGCAAAGGATTCTTGATTGGCATCAGTAAGTGTCGCACGGACACTTCCTGGCCTGGCCTCTGTGCCTCTTCTGTCTCGTCAATGCTGCAGACTCCGCCTGGAGCTCTCTCCACGTGCTTTACTTTTAGTATGTTCTAAGTCTGTTTTCAGTTATTCCAAATATATCAACACTGAGATAGGAAAAAAGAAAAAACCCTGACTGCTTTAGGGCTAAACTCGGGTGCTTCCTCCCAACACATGGATCAAAACACATGCACATGTGGCTCTGCAAAGAGGCAGCCAGCATCTCAGGGAAACCCAAAACCAAGTAAAAAGGAAAGAGGGCACTGGTTCCATTAGGCCTGGGCCAAATCTCTTCTGATTTGTTCTAATCTCCGGGCTTGCGCTTATTTTCATGATTGGATTAGAAATAAGGTTTTCCTCCCAGGCTATGCACTTGGAAGGTTCTTTGCATACTGTTTCTAAACTCCCTGTTACAATAATAGCTGCACTCTATGTATTAAGTTTTACATGCAGTATTCTCATTTAATTCTTGCAACAATGCTATGGGGAAGTCACATTTAATGTAGGTGGCAGAATGAAGGCTCCAAGATGTGAAATAATTTCCCCAAGTTTACCTGGCCTGTTTATAGCAGGCTGTGATTGGGGTTTGTGTCTGTGCTCACAACCACCACACATGTTGGCCCTTTACTCTGTCCCACTGCTGCTGACTTGGGAACCTCTGTCCGAGGGCCTGAGAGCTACGAGGGAGGGGCACAGCTGACCCCAGTGATGTCAGCTGCCTTAGCTGCCCCGGGATCAGAGAGCGTTGGTGTCACCTGCAGATGCTACCATGGGGCAGCACCACTGGGCTGGGGACAATGAGCCCCGACCTCCTGAACGCCCACAGATAGGCTCAGCCCTGCCTCTTCCTACTGTGCCTCCTCCCGCCCCAAGGGGCAGCTGCTTCCAGGGAGGGTTTTTCATGGTCCCATAAGGGCTCCCCAGTGTTGCTCACACAGCACAACAGTGACATCCAGGGGAGAGGCTGGTGATCGCAGGGACCGCAGGGCTGCTCCAGCATCTTCTGCAGGTTTGGGGGCTGATTTTCAAGCACGCAGACCCTGAATCATCAAGAGGATGGACATCTGGGGGCTTGTGGGCCAGCAACCTCCCTGTAGCTTGCCTGGGGTCTTTCTGCACCAAGCACATGCCCACCCCTTAGCCTGGCCCTTGCTCCTCCCTCCCTCCCCAATCCTCAATGATTCCAGGGTTCAGGGACGGCTCCGCCAACTTGACCTAGCTGAATATACAGCTGTTCCCCGCCCCTCCACACACCTCCACTGACGGAGTCTTATCAGCTCCACCTGATGCGAGAGAACAGGTTTCTGGAAGTAAAAGTTAGCTCATTGCTTCCCTCAAAGGGAAGCGGTTTCACAAGCGAACGGCAAATGTGCAGAGGTGTCTGATTATGTCTCACTAGCATTTTATGGTTTGTAACCACTGTGCTGTCCCCTGGGTTTTGATCCGCACAATTAGGAGCAGGGGTTGTCTATGGAAGAAAGGAACACACACTGCACTCCAAGAACCAGACCGTAGACACACACACCCACACGCAGAAATACGCAAGTATTCAAACATCTAAACAGAAACCAGGGGCACTATAGACTGAAGGCTTGAAAGAAAAATGCAGCGAGAGAAAAAACAGATCCTTGCCTCTTCCGGGGCCACTTTCTGGGGGAACATTTCGGCCGATGCTGCCCACCCCCTGTCCATGGCCTGTGGGTGTCTTCTCTGCAGACTGCGCTCCGGGGTGTTCCTGGGGTCCCTCGGGAGCTGCGGGGAGCGCTGCCAGCCGCGGCCGGCCCTGGTGTCTGGACTCCACTCCCACGGGCCCTGCTCGCTACCCCCGCTGGCCAGGAGGTGGCAGCGCAGAGATGCTGCGTAAGACCGTGGCCCAAAAGGCAGCATAGAAGGAAAACCAGACAAGGGGGTGGCTGGGCCTTGACGGTTTCTGCTCTGCAGTCCTGCCCAGGTCAGCAACACAGCTACCTGTCCTGGCCAACGGAGGCTCCGGGGCTGCCAGCGTTACCAGCGGGGGCCCAGCTCCTCTGGGACTTTGAGCTGGTTTGGTGGCATGTGCCCATATCCGGGCTTCAGGCTGGGCAGGGGAGAAGGAGCCTGGAAGGCAGTTCCTATCACTGGGGAGAAGGGCAGGAGGGAAACCCGCTGCCCAGAGGAAGGGTAGGGAGTGACCGCATGTCTCCCCTTCCTCCTCTCCCATCCCGACGTGCCACCTGAGCAGCACACCTGCCTGGCACTCTGTGGGTGCTCAACCACCCTGTGACTGGCAGTCCTGGCTGCACAGGGCACTGGAGCCACTGGGCTGTGAGTGTGGAGGTTTAGAGGGAAGAGTCAGAGAAAGAGGGGCTCAGTTTGGGGTAGGCAAGATTTAGGTGTGATGTGAATTAGGTACAAACAGGGTGCAGAGCCGGAGCCCGTGGCAGCTGCAGACAGACACAGGCTGCAGGTCGCAGCTTCCTTTTAGCACCCGAGAGAAGTGATCGTGAGGGCTGGGAGACACTTTGCAGGTCCCTCTGAGGTGAACATGAAATGGTGGCACCTTCCACTTCTTGAGATTTTTAAGAAAAGGAGAATCTGGTGGATTGATTTGCCGCAAGATACAAGGCTCAGAATTTCATTTTTTTTCTGTCCCATTAGTGAATGTTTCTCTCACCAGCTCTTGCTCCAGGAACAAATCCTTGTGGGCCTGATACATAAAATATACAATGGACTCTGGCTGAACACGGAGAAGGCCAGAGCTCTCGCATTCAGGTCAGCCCTGGGGCTGTCATTCTCTTGCCCAACTTGGTCTCAAAGGCGTCTGTGGACACCCCAGGGCTCCACGGCAGTGGGTTTGGAAACCAGTGGTGAGGACTGGGTTTCAAGGCCCAGGATTTGGTCCTGGCTGGTCATCTGCTGGGTCCGTTTTGGATTTGTTTTCCTGAACCGTCAAGAGACGAGGATGCACTAGAGTAGCAGTTCCGCACCTGGCTGTCCCCGGACTCCTCTGCGGAGTTTGTTAAAAGTACAGACACCGCTGCCCTGCCCGCCTCCCCAAGATCAGTGCATCCTGGGTGGCGTCTGAGCATGTGTATTTTTGATAAGTGGGTTTGGGAACTGTGATAGTCATGATAGTCACGACAGTATGTCCCTGGACAAGGTCAACTGTGAGGTGAAGAACACTTTGCTGTGTTCAGAACCTTGGAACACCCTTTCTGAATATTCCAAGTTTCTGAAGTCCTGCTTTTAACTCCAAGCAAAGCTGACTGGCCTTGGTTAAGCTAAGCTTCCCTCCCAATAAATGTCACCGGAGTACAGGCCACAGAGAGTCCCAGCAGTCACAGGGACTCTCCAGCCTCCCCGCAGACATGCCAGGAGGAATGAGACCATGAGAAATTCAAAGGAACGGGAGCCTCCGTGAAGTTTCACACCTGTAGAAAGTCACACACACAGGTCCCAGGAACCCCAGTCCTGGGAATACGTCACAGAGGTGTTCTCACTCTTATTACATAAGAGCCAGCCCATCCCCCAGAGAAAGAGTCCTTTCAGAATCCTTCAACAGCATGTGCCATGACTATCTACACATGAGGCTAAAAATAGCTGACCAAATTGGGTGAAAAAACCCCCAACAATCAAATTACCACGGTGGAGGGGAGTCTCTGTCAGGTGTAGGTTCAGAAACAAGAGTGTAAGGCAAAGTCACGGCTAGTTAAAATTACCCCTGAAAATCCCCTAAACCACCCATAAAATGCAGCATTAGATGGCTTTAAACATACATTTCTGCTGTGGTCTGAATGTTTGTGTTCCTTACAAAATTCGTGTGTTGAAACCTAATCACTAAAGTGACGGTATTTGAAGGTGGGGACTTAGGGAGGTGATTAAGTCATGAGGATGGAGCCCCTGTGAATCAGGTTAGTGCCCTTAAAAAGAGATCCCAGAAAGCTGCCTTGTCCCTTTCACTCTATGAGGACACAACTAGAAGGTGCCATCTATGATCCGGGAAGCAGGCCTCCATCAGATACGCAATCTGCTGGAGCTTTGAACTTGGCCATCCAGCCTCCAGAGCTGTGAGACGTTTCTGTTGTTACAAGTCACCCAGTTTATGGTGTTTGTAGCAGTAGCCCCATGGACTAAGACAGCTCTGCATAGTAACATATGCATGCTAATATATAAAGCAAAGGTAGGAAAACTTTCTTAAAGGGCCGGATAATTAATATTTTAGGCTTTGTGGGCTACATAGGCTCTCACTCAATTCTGCTATCGTAGCAAGAAAGCAGCCATAGATAATACATAGGTGAATGAGCATGACTATGTTCTAATAAAACTTTATTTATGAAAGTAGGCAGTGGGCCAGATTTGGCTTAGGGGCCAGTTTCCCAGGCCATAGTTTGCTGACCCCTGCTATAAAACATATAAATAAGGAAGAAGCCACTTTACAAAAAAATACCTGTCTCCAAACACTATCACACGGTGAGGAGCAGATTCGTGTTTTCCACCGCAGGCTCACCCTGGACAAACACTTACCCTGGACAAACGCTGCCCAATGTATACATGACTTATCTGTCTCCCACTGCTCAGCACACAGAGTTGAATCCCAGAAGTTGAATATTACCCTTCACAACCCAATATATAAAAATAAAAACAGAGGCTGGGCGTGGTGGCTCACGCCTGTAATCCTAGCACTCTGGGAGGCCGAGGCAAGTCGATCGTTTGAGCTCAGGAGTTTGAGACCAGCCTGAGCAAGAGCGAGACCCCGTCTCTACTAAAAATAGAAAGAAAATTACTTGGACAGCTAAAAATATATAGAAAAAATTAGGCGGGCACGGTGGCACATGCTTGTAGTCCCAGCCACTGGGGAGGCTGAGGCAGAAGGATTGCTTGAGCCCAGGAGTTTGAGGTTGCTGTGAGTGAGGCTGACGCCACGGCACTCTAGCCCAGGCAACAGAGTGAGACACAGTCTCAATAAAGAAATAAATAAATAATAAAAAATACCCAGTTACCAAACCTTGTTTATTTTTTCCTAATTTCAGTGAGTTATAACGTATCCTGTAGATTCAGAGTGTGGAACGTCTAAATCATGGGAGGCAGGAGGGGGAAATAGTATATAAGCCAGGTTCTGTCCCTTTATCTCAGGAGATAACAGTCACAAAGAGAAAAACTGGCCCAGGCGAGAAGATCAGGTAGGGGCAGCCATCCGTGTGGGAGAGCAGCACTCAGGCTGTGTTTACTGCCAGCTTTCTGCAAGAGATTCGCACCACTGTTTTCTTTATAATGGTCAAAGCACAAAGGTTCTTACGAAAACCTCACAGATACTTGGCCTAGTATTTAAGGCACAGTGACTTAATGTCAACACTGGTTAAAGCAACAACTGATTCCCAGATGTAAACAATGCTTATTAGTAAGAAAAATATTGCTTTAGATAACAGGAAGGAGTTGTACCATTTGATGTAAAAGTCCAAGAAATGAGCTCCTGGCCTGCTCCTTATAGAAGGGAGCCCTCTTTATGATAAGGGGGTTCCTCTGACCACTGGGCCAACCCAGGCCTAGCCTGCCCTGCCACTGTCTCTGTCTACCCCACAACACCGTCTCAAGAGGAGACCTCAGCCAAAGAAAGATGCAGAGCAAAGAGTAAAGAGACCCACAACTTAAGGTCTTTGACACACAGGGCTGTTATGGGTGCAGAAAACAAGCCATGCAGCCCAGGACAAAGCCAGTGGGAAAGCCACTCTGACCTCCCTAGTCACCGTGCTCTCTCATCCCTAGCACCCACACTCAACGTCCAGGAACCCCACCTTGCCCCACTGCTCAAAACTGTCTGGAATCTTCTGGTGTTTACTGGGGAAGGGGGAGGCAGCTCCGAAGAGTTGGGAAATGGATTTAATGAGAAATATTCCCCCAAAGTTCCCAAGTGCTGTGGGTTATAAATGAAGCCATGAATCATGGGGCCGCCTGTAATATCTTATAAGTGTTGTTGGAAAACCGCTTCTAATAAACTTGGGGGAAGATGGATCACCTTTCTGAAAAAGCAAAAAGGGATGTTGCAGGCATAAACATATGCAAAGACCAGATTGTGATCCATCTCGAGCTAAGGAGCAAGGCCTCGCTCTCCTCCGCTGGCATTGCTAGGGGTCCAGCTGTAAGAGCTTTGTTCCTGGCGCTCGAACAGGTTTACATTTCAGGCTGATTGTTGGCACCCAGCGTCACATCTGGTATCACTTCCTCCAAGTTGCTGCATTCCGCACCCAGCGCTGTCACCCCCAGAAGTTCCCTCTGACATTTCCCCTGCAATCCCAGAGGCCTCAGGGCTGTCTGTGTGGGGAGGCGGAGAAGGGAGAGGGGGAGAAGGGAGAGGCGGAGGAGGGAGAGGGGGAGGAGGAAGAAGGGACGGGAGAAGGGGGAGGAGGAGAAGGAAGAAGAGGAGGAGGAAATGCCAAAAATTGCAGGAGAGAAGGGAAAGGGCAAAAATAAAAAAAAACAAAACAAATAAAAAAAATAAAAAAAAAGGAACAAGACCTGAAGGAAGAAGAAAGGGCAAGGCGGGTGTCAGGAAAGGAAAAGTGAGAGGAAGCAAAGGGAGTGGAGAGGGTCTCTGTGCGATCACTTCCTCTAGTGATGCAGGAATTATTAAAGAAAGAACTGTCCAGGACTCTAGTTAAAGCAGGTGAGGCAGCCTTTTATTCAGAACCACATGACAGGTACAGGGACCACCGCAGTGGGGTTTGCAGCGGTGGAGAAAGGTTGGGCTCAACTCT
>CAUYPO010090346.1:0-11737 GCA_963574435.1 Cheirogaleus major
CTCAAATGATCCACCTGCCTCAGCCTCCCAGAGTGCTAGGATTACAGGTGTGAGCCACCTCTCCCGGCCCTAAAGCTCACTTTTGAAGTGATAGTCCATTCTAGTATTAAATAATTAAAATATGTCTTTAGAAACTATTAAATAATTAGAAAAACTTGTACAAACTCAAATGTAAGAGAGCATTACGGAAGATTTTACAGTCATATATTTTCATGTAATTTCTTTGAACTAAACCCATCTAAAATTTTTCTTCCCGATCCTGTAACTCAAGTGACAAAGTTTGTTATGAACGGATTTTTTGAGGAAAACTTCCACATTTTACCATGAAGTTTGTTTTTGTCCCCTGTGGCATCTTCCCTAGCCTTCATTAGATTAACTTCAGGTATCTTCATTAGAGAGTTAAAAGTTTTTTCCACAGTCATGAGAAAGTCACCACCAGGACTCTTCAATCTCCAGATCATGTATTTTTGCTCACATGGTACCACCTTTGGTAAGCGATGTTAGGCAAGTAAGTTTTAACTTCCTTTTGACCCACCAATACCAGACTGGCCACAATTAAAAATGAAACCTTACCCACTGAGCTTAATATTAACCCCACTTAACTGTGAGAGAAAAATGAGACAAACATTTTTAAAATTTAATTTTGTGGTGATTTTGGGAGAGGCAAACTCAGAATATACTAGAAAATAAATGCAAGAAAAAACTGTTAGGATAAAGGCCAAAAACAGATCAAAAGATCTAGTCCAAGAGATATTATCTTTGGGATACTAATAATGTAATGGAAATCACTGACAGCTATTCAGAAATAACACACACAAAAATTCTACTTGAGAAAAAAATTTTAAAAATACATATGCATCAGATAGGGAAGTAAAAGCAATTGAAGATGGATACTGAGACCCTCCCTTGTTTCTTTCCACACGTGGTCACCACTGGCCTTCTCAAAGGAGCCCTCTGGGCCACCCATCTAACATGTAACCCACCTACTTGCCCCTCATGCTCCTGAACTCAGCATTTACCGACTTCTAACATGCTACATACTATGCTTACGTTTATTTGTATTATCTATCTATTCTCTCCACCTCATCCACCTCCCATCCCCTGCTAGGATATAAGTTTCTTGGGGGCAGGCATTTTTGTGTGTTTTATAAACAGACAAATATTTTTTCTGTTTCATGATTTATCCAAAGCACATATAACAGTTTCCGGAACAGAGTAGATTAATAAATAAGTTAATTAATTAAAATTAAGCATCTTCTGGCTCTAACTACAGTAAATATATAGTTCAGGGAATGGAGGAGTAATTACGAGTTAATTCAGAAAATGAGATTTATTAAACAGGGATAGTAACATTGGGAATTGCTATGGTCTGAATGTTTGCGCCCCTCCAAATTCATGTTGAAACCTAATCCTCATTGTAGTAGTGTTAAGAGATGGAGCCTTTAGGAGGAGATTAGATTATGAGGTCTCCACTCTTATAAGTGGAATTAGTGCCCTTATAAAAGATGCCTGAGGGAGCTTATTCGCCCCCTTTCCCTTTTCCCTTCTGCCATGTGAGGACACACAGAAGCCACCGTCTTTGAGGGACAGACCCTCACTAGATACCAAATTTGCTGGCACTTTGACCTTGGACCTCCCAGCCTCCAGAACTGTGAGCAATACATTTCTGTTGTTCATAAATCACCCAGTCTAAGATACTTTTGTTATAGTAGCCTGAATGGATTAAGACAAAAATAATAGTGTGTTAGTTTGTTTTGCATTGCTATAAAGGAGTACCTGAGGCTGGGTAATTTGTAAAGAAAAGAGGTTTATTTGGCTCACAGTTTTGCAGACTATACAAGAAGCATGGCACCAACATCTGCTTCTGGTGAGGGCTTCAGGGAACTTCCAATCACGGTGAAAGGCAAAGGGTGAGCAGGCCCATCACATGGTAAGAGAAGGAGCAAGAGAGAGCAGGGACATCCATGCTCTTTTAAACAACCAGCTCTCATGTGAACTAATAGAGCAAGAACTCACTCATTACTACGGGGAGGGCACCAACTCATGAATGAGGGATCTGTCCCCATGACCAAAACACCTCCCACTCAGCCCCACCTCCAACATTGGAGATTGAATATCAACATGAGATTTGGAGGGGACAACATCCAACCTATATCAAATAGTAATAATTAACATTTATTGAGTGCTTAGTATATACTGCCAGCTGTTTACATGTTTTACATGTATTGTCTCATTCGGTTCCCACAACAACCCTGTGAGATCGATAATCATTATCTTTCCCACTTTACAGATGAGGAAACTGAGGCACCGGGATGTTAAGTAACTCATCCATGATCACAGAACTAGCAAGTGGCAGAGCCAGGATTTGAACTCAGGAGGTGTGGGAGAGAGCTTGTGCTTGCTATTCCCAGAACCTGGAAGGTGGATGACCAAGGAAAATGGGTTATGGCTCACTTTCTCTCTAGGAGTAGGAGAAACAGGCAGACAGTCTGGGAGTCCCTCTTTAAAATGCCCAATAGCTTGGCAAGAGGCATATCTGAAACTAGCACTGTGAAATCTTTAGCGGGGATTAACCGAGCGCGAGCCAAGCTCAGCAAAAGAACACAAGTTAGGGAGTAGTGGGGAGGGGGCAAAGCAAGGAAAAAGACATGAGTAGCTGGGTGCGGAGCTCTAAAGATAAACTTTTGCATATTCTACTTTGAAAATGTCACTAGTATGCGTTCTGTCAGTGACAATAATTATCGTTTCCTGGCCTACAGTTTGCCAGACTGCTCTTAGTCTTTGTAACAGGATTAGAGGATGCAATTCAATAGAAATTTATGGTTTCACACTGTTAAATAATGCTATTTTATTATCTTCACTTTTTTTTTTTTTAGAAAAGAGGCATAAGGTAGTAATGTGCTATAACTAGAGTAAACAGTGATAAAAATAACAATGGTTATTAGGAAATAACTCTGAAAAAACAGGACTTTCTCTTTTGCTTTGTGTGTGTGTGTGTGTGTGTGCGCATATTCATCACCAGTTATAAAAAGGAGATGACTTTTCTGCTGGAAGAGCAAGTCCCTGGTTACCATGTGGTAAATGCCACTATGAAATGTATTTATTAAGATAATTTTATTTCCACAACTATATTCTGTTCAAGAACATCTATGGGCAGGAAAGCATAAGGGAGAGATTATGACAGCCAACCCATCTAACATGGTAATTCATCCTCCACATATATGCACACATATAGAGTTACTACAAGTAACTTTTGCGTCAAACTAGTTTTCTCCTTTTTGTTTTTTACTAAAAGGCCCAGAAAGAAGAGGAAAGTAACAGAAATTCACTAATTTTATTGCAATCTAGCCTATCTTGTTTCAGAGCCACCAAAACATTTTCAGATTTAATTTTACTGGTGAATAAAACACTTCTGAAGTTCAATAACAAGTTAATGGTCCAAATTTAGGGGTTTCTTTTCCTTTTTAGACCATTCTGACCTTTATAGAAGCAAAAGAACAACATTTGACATTTCACAGAAAATAAAGAAACATAATTTAGCAATTTTTAACCAGTTGCCGCACGCTACAGCTTTAGAGTTGCTCAACTCTTTCCAGACACAAATGTCTTCCAAGCATGCTTCATATTCTTTTTAATATTACAAGCAAATAAACAAAAAATTTAATTAGTTTAGCCTGTATCTCATATTTGGCTGATGTCATACTCTCCTCTCTGGGAAAAAAAAATATCCATTAGAAAAAGAAAGAAGGAGGGGGAAAAAACCCACAAGACACAGATGACACTGGACACGCAGAACTCTCCTTTGTTCCAAATGCTACACACATCCGTGAACTGCAATTTGGATCAAGCCCAAACTGCAGGTCTTAACTCAGTTATTCCAGCTTCTGGCCCAACTCTCACACCATGAAGAAGACATACACCCATCAGCTTGGGGCTGACATTTCTTTTGACTTGTCCTTTGTGTTTATCTGCTCACTTGCCCTAGTCTTCCTCTTGGAACAAAAATAGTCTGTTGTCTCCGTCCCAGCCACTGGACCACTGGCGTTGCTTCTATTTTTGGTGAAGATTTCTAATAGCCTAGTGTAGGGACGGGCACGTTCATTGAACAAGTTAGAGGGGAACACGGACCATCTCCTGTGATCTGGTTTTTTAGCTCCTCTACTTTTGATTTCCATGGCTTTCTCTTACTTACAATTGAGGAACAGTAATAAATAGTGTTCTCTGTACTCCCCATTCTATGCTTCCTTTATCTCCCCTCTGTCTCCCACAGCATCTCATTCCTTTCTGCACAGACACACCACACATTGCCAAGCACATCCGAAGAGGTTCTGGCTGGACTTAGGCCTGGCATGTTCCTTTTCTCCACGTATCAAGGATAAGTGGATTTGCGCCTGCTCTGGGGCGGTAGTTGTGAGTGAGGTGCAGCCCAGTGTTTTGCACTAGTCCAGAACAGGCCCACAGCGTCCAGCCTCCCCCTCCTCCCCCCTCACACCCATGGATTTGAGGTCACTTGAGGGGATGGAGCATTCTGAGGCCACCCCGGGAGCCGGGGTTTGTTCCAGACTATGTTCAGAAAAGGGGTCCAAAAGCTCTAAAAATGACTCCGATTTTTTTTTTTAAAAAAAATGTTCAGTGTAGAAAATTTGTAGAAGACAGACAAAGCTGGAAAAGTTTCCTTTCCCTGGTCCACACGGACTATGAAGGAATGCCTACTAGGTGAGCCAGGGGCTACAAACTGGCAGCTTGAATACTGCCTGCCAACAGGTTTTGATTGGCCCATTCGGTGTTTAAAGGTTGTCTTTCAATACTTGCCAACATTCACAAATTAGGAGCTTTCACATAAAAATCTTGTTTCTGGCTTCTCTAGGAAAATCAGAAGGTCTGGTTGACACTGAATTTGCTTCCTGTCTAGCAAATGTTTCATTGGAGCCAAGTAGCTGCTGCCCCCTTTAGACAAGGCACACTTGCCCTCGCTCACAGGCCCCAGGCCTGTCGGCTTCTAGCCCCTGCAGACAGGGGACTTTGCAGCTTCGGGTGTCATCACCCTAAGTACCTAGGTGAGTGCCTGGTGTAAGCACTGTGTTCTTGTCAATAGCGACTTGGCAGGATTTGGTTCTTGCTATTCACTCACCTTTTCTCCCCTCTTTCTACTTGCCTCTGAGCTGCCCTGAGGCTGCATAGGCACTTACTAGTAAGAACAATATTTCTCTGCCAAAAGGGTCAGACAGGCCAAGCAAAGCCAAAATGTCACAGTTCCCTACTGTCCTTGTGTCTGTGAATCCAAGTGCTGCTTTGGCTGGAAAAAGACTTTTGTTAGTGAGGGAGATATATGACTCACACAATTGAGCCAAATATTTGCCACTAAAAAGATATAAAGTCATCCCAATGAAGAGAGTTCCAAGGGCCAAAGGAGAAGTGGGTGTGTGTGGTTCTATTTTATTGTTAATGCCAGCCTAAAAGTAGGCAGCAAAGTTGACAAAGATGAGGCACGATGCCCGAAGTCAAGAAAACAAGAGTTCTGAAACATTTTCTTTGCTTCCGTCTGAAACTACAGAGATCACCTTTCGTCTCCATCTTCAGGACAGTTGCCAGCTCTCTCCTTACAAAACAGCAGAGGCCAGCTTTCGGTGACACGCGGCATAAAGGCCACTGCAGGGCGAGGCGGTAAGTTGGGAACACAGAGGCAAAAGACAATTAGGGAGGATTTTCAAAGAGCTTCAGGGCCCACAGCTGTAAGACTCCTGTGGACTGCACAGCAGTGGTGTGCCTACATTTCTTTTCTTCACACAGCTTCTAAAAATATAAGCAATCAACTCTTGGCTGACTTCAGGAATCCAGTTGCCTATCTATGATTCCTCACAGCACCTGGCATTATTAACGGCTACTAGGAATGTGCACTGGCATTCTGAAATGGCACAAATCTGGATGTTCTATTATTTCTTTTTGCCCCTGTTGAATTGGAAAATTCACTGCGTCTTCTAAAACAAAAAAATTCCCTGCTGAACACTATGAGGTGACTTTTTTGGTTTGGTTTGATTTTTTTAATGTCGAGGTGCGTCCTTGTGTGTTGAAGGCTTGCTCTCTCAGAGAACAAGTCATACGTAGCTGTCTTTAGGATTACTAACAGAGTTGCAAATGTGTGAGAATGATCAAGATAGATAAAAAATGAAAACAATAGAATGCAATAGAAAACAGATGTTGAAAGGAAAAGAAAATGATAAGAAATTCCAGCTGATGAAATAGAGGTGGAGAGAGGAAAAGAAAGAAGAAAATTGCCTGTGATTTTAGACAGCTATGAACAGTACCACGTGTAGAGGGCCCCTCACTGGTACCATTCTCTATGCTTTAAGGATTATATAAGGTTCTTTCACTTCAATGACCATTTGTGCAGCGTCTTAAACTGCAAGTGCTCCGTGAATTCAATTCAGTAGGCTCCCGGCACTGTGTGAGGTTTTATGATCAAGAGGTGTGTAGCCCCTGACTTCTCCATATGTAAAATGGCAAGAATAATAGTCCCTACCTTGCAGGTTTATTTCAAGGATTAAATGAAATAAATACAATTCCACATAATAACCCTTCATATAACATTAGAGTTCTTGTTACAATTTTTATTGTAATATTTAGTGAAGACACACATTCTGGATAGATTAACGTTCTTGAATACTAATAAAGGAACATGAGACTTCCAATGTTATGATGTTGGCTCAAACAATAAACCATATATAATCTACTTTGTATTTTTGACATTACACATTTTCTAAATACAATTTTTCTTATAAAGTTTTAGAATCGATTGTACAATGAGGAATATTCTGATGAACTAAAATTCTTTTTTTCCCTTAAATGCCCAGATATAAGATGTTTTTCTTGCAAACTTTTCCAAATGACCACCTTAATATCTTACTTCACACATTTTACCTACTGTTGTTTAGAATCTTAGCAGTTAATTTTATTCCTGCAATAGATGATACTATATAGTACTCTCCCTCTCTGTGAATGCCCTATTCTAACAATCAATATGGAAACAAAAATCTCCTGAAAAATATTTATGGAGGTAATGAGCTGGTCATGATTTTACCAATTTTCTTCCTAAGTTTCACATGTCAAATTAAATGCTATCTATCTAGGGCAGTGGCCCCTTTTCGAAATGCTTTACTATACTAACAACTTATACTGAGAGTTTCCAAGACTGAGAGTCTGATATTGCCCCCAAATATTCCAAAACATTACATATAGGACGAAGGACAAAATATAACTGATATATTTTATGTCTACATCACATTTACATAGCATCTATATATTGAGGTCATGTTGCCAAATAAGATAATTGAGTTGGTAGCTTGGTGAATGTGGCCTGTGACATCATGTGGCTTCTGAACAGATTGAATAATTAGCGATTACAAAAAAACTGCTTATTTCAGTGACATGCTATGAAGATCTAAAACTATTTGTGTGAAATAATCTTAAATTACATGCATATGCAATTATGGTTTGTTTTGTTTTGTTTTGTTTTTGACAGAGTCTCTCACTGTTGCCTGGACTAGAGTACAGTGGTGTCATCATAGCTCACTGCAACCTCAAACTCCTGGGCTCAAGAAATCCTCGTGCCTCAGCCTCTGAGTAGCTGGGACTATAGGTGTGCACTGCCATGTCTGGCTAATTTTCCTTAGTTTTTGTAGAGATGGGGTCTTGCTATGTTGCTCAGGTGGGTCTCAAACACTTGGGCTCAAGTGATTCTCCAGCCTTGGCCTCCCAAAGTGCTTGGATTACAGGCATGAGCCACCGTGCCAGGCCAATTACGGTATCGTTCCAGGGGAAGACCGGTGGCGCAAGAAAAGATTCAAAGACTAAGTTTACAATCTCATCTCTTTGGCCTCCTGTTTTTCTTTATATAGCTTCTGAGACAAAAATTTCTTTTTGTTCATTTATTCATTTATAATACTTTGCATTTGTAAAACATTGCATGGGTTACAAATTTTATTTATATACATATATTTTTATTCACTCCTTGGGACCAAACTTAGGGCCAGAATTAGCACCTCTGTGAAATAGATAACTCCAATTGCTTGGCAAAATAGAAATTGCTGGACAGTTAAATGCATGCTCATTCCACTGAACCTGACAGCCCAACATTAAAGAATGTTACTGTAAGATATGCATATAAAAGTATTTATAAAAAATGTATTCTCCTCCCCACCACTCATCCCCAACATTTGTGTGAATCCAAGAATAAAATTTGACCCTGGAAAAAATGATAAATTAACATTAAGGCAAAGAATCTAAATGACCAGGTAAAAACTAGTCCCAAATGTTACTGTTTATTTTGCTCTCCCAAAACTGTTTTGAAAAGGAGGTATGCATCTTGCTTACTTTAAATCTTGTAGGTTTCCTATTTTAAGTGTCTATTGCTATGTCTTTTCTCAGATAAAGTAAAGGCCCACAGGGCCCAGGAAAGGCATAGTACATGGTTAAAAATGCAATATATGTGGTCATAGAGGGCCCAGGAAAAAACTCTGAAATGAAAAAAACACAAGGGAAGAAACTAAAAGACAGGATAGAACAGAGGAGGAGAAAGGGAGGCACCTGTTTTGGAAGGATGGTGCCAAATGCAAAAAGAACTACTGTTCAAGCCCCCCCATTACTAAAACTGTATTCATGGAAGATGTTTATTGGCAGATCAGATTCTGACACTTTTAATTACAGAACCCAGATCAAACAAAAGTGAAAATCCTGCGGTCAGTCTGAGGAGGCGATGTTAGACACTGCCGTTCATTGTCAAATGGAGTAAGAAGTTTATTGCTCAAAAACACAAAGCTGCTTCACGAGCCCAGACGCTACTGAACAGGACAGAGTGGCACGACCTGATTAAGAGAATTTAAGTACACCTCCTTGTCTCAGCTTCTGTATATTTATTTGCGAAGTTATAGAAATTTTCCAGGGATGTTTTGAAGAGCACATGAGGCATTCATTAGTCTCTCTGAATCTCACTCTACAAAACAAATGTAGTGATTTTTTTTCCCACTAAACTTGACATGGCTCTGGGACAAATCAATGATAGAGTCCCAACCTCCCCTGGCTTCTACATGTTTATTCCAGGGTTTTCTGGGAAGACTGCTTTTCCACTCTTCATGAATAGTTCATGTGCTAGTCTCCAATGGAAACAAAGTGACATTTCTTATTACTGTTGGCTGTTGGAAAGCAATTGCAAAGGGAGTGCCTTGAAACAATTAGTCCTCTGTAACTGATTATTTAACAATGTGTACTTCCCAAGAGCTGTTTATCCTCAAAAGGAAGCAGCCAAGACTAAATACACACTGTATCTAAGCAGACACCTGCACTGAACCCCTCTGGGTGCTTAAGTGGGAATGCTCACACAAGGAAATTAAAGAAAGATTATTAATTTGCTTCTATATTCCATTTGGGATGGGATCTGTATTTTTTCATGAGCAAAGAAATATGTTCCATTTCTTATGATACCTCAAAGACTATTTTTATTTGAGAAAATCTCTTCATAAAAGATGGCCTTAGTTTTAAAGCTGAAATTCAACATATACCCACAAGAAATACATGGAAAGCAAAGAAAAAGAGAGTAAAAGGGAGGGAGGAAGAAATAGAGAGAGAGCGAGAGCAAGAGTGAGAGAGAGAGAGAGAGAGAGAGAGAGAAACACCATGTTTTTGTAGAAAAATGCTTTATGTGTTCAAGGCACTCTAAAGGCCACCAAGGAACAATAAAAAAATAAGTAGAAGACACTGTTCCCACCTTTGAGTCAGCCATTTAGCAGTTTAAGATATGGGGCTAGAAATGAAAATGATTTTAACCAACTGATACTTAAGTCTGAATATGGGCTATATATTTTTAGCTACAAATTCCATGTCGTAACTCCCTTCTCTGAAATAGGGGATGATTCAAAAACTGCCAGGGAACAACTCGAGACCAGATGCTTGCACAAATGAACATGTATAAGTCAGTTACAGAGAGACAGTCAGAAAGGACTCCGGAGAATGCAGTCTCATCACATACTGCGATGTATCATATCCCAGTACTATGCAAAGTTCTGCTCCCTTGCCAGCTTATGCATTCCAAGAAGAATGCATTTCAGCTTTTGGAAAGCTGCTTCTATGTATATGAACTTTCTCCAAAAATGTATTTTCTAGCAGCTCCAGTAAGCTCATGCCTGTTACTGATGGCTACCCTCATTATGTTACATGGGATTCTCTACACCCAGGAAAATTGTCAGTCAGTTAAATTCTGACATAGTAAATGTGAGAGACTTTCAAAAGAAAACCTGAAATAAATGCTATATGTCAATCTGAATGTGACTGGTTCAGGTTAAAAATAGAAAAATATTTTATCACATAATTACAGCTAGGAGTGATATGCAAAATATTTAATAATGAGTGTGGTGTAGGCATTGCCCAATCAGAATGGCTGCAGATCTAGCATTGGAGTGGCATCCTGGAGGGTCCCTGTCTGGCCAAGCGTGAGACTTTTAGCTGCTGGAAGTCTGGGGATGCGTCTAACTTTAATGGTTGGAAGCCTGGGACACAAGCAAGGGGTTTGACAGTAGAAATTTTCAGTATTTAACAATTGATAGGGTTCTACCACTAGCTTGAGTATCAGCCTAGTGATTACTCCCATATGAATTTGTATAAGTTCAAACAGTTTAAGAAACTTGGATAAATCATTTAAGAAACTTATGATCTAGAGGTATTAGCATGGATCCACTTAGAAATAACAAACTCAACTAATTCTTTTTTAAAATAGAGGTGAATGGATTAATGGAACAGGGAATTAAGAAAACATTAAACATAGTGTCTTATGAATTTCTTGTGGGCAATATATAGACATTTGGTTATATGATGGCCTACAAGTATAGACATAATAAACTAATGTCACAGTGATGACGTTTCTCAGTTTTTCGACAATAGCTGTTCTTGCCTTGTCCAATGAACAAAAACATTTAGAAAGTACGGATAGTGGACTTCTGTTACTTTGGCCTGCCAGACACTCTTGCCCTCTTCTGTTGGGAAGAAAGTCCTTTCTTCTGGTGGGAATTCCATTCCATGTGGTTTTTATGAGATAAACTCCACTTTTTCAGCTACTGGACTCTGCTTATGATTCATACCTGGCTAGAGTACCTGTCACCAAGTAATTGGTTCCTGGATGAGCTGTAACCCAGGGAGGGGCCATTCAGTCTTCCATAGGACTTTCTTATTGAGGAAAAAGCTCTTTCCCGCTGAAGCTGGAAAATTGAGAGGAGATGAGTCTTGCACTGTGGCAGCCACCATGCTCTGTGCACTCAAAGCCCATTCAGCCAAAAAGAAAGAAAGAGCCCTGCAGCCTTTGTTTTGGGAATTTAGGCTCACTAGCCAAGTAAATATAAAAGGACTTTTTTTTTCATTTTGAAGTTCAGACTCCCTCTTTTGATATGAAATAAAGCATGATGAAAATTAGGACTTGTTCACCTCACATCAAGCATATCGTGGAGAAGTAGCAAAAACATAATTACCATGATCATGCTGACATGTTATTAACATCTAGTAGCTACTAGAATTAAGAAAGAATTCTCAGAGAATAACTTAAAGAGGATTTTCATCCTCATTCTTTATGTTCTGCTCACCCTCAATATCTATAGTTTAATTTTTTAAAAAAACAATCAAGAAGATGTAAATAATAAGGATAAACCAATAAGAATTTGAAGAAAAGTTCAGTTCCTTGAGGGAAAAAGTCTTCAGG
>CAUYPO010090347.1:0-12686 GCA_963574435.1 Cheirogaleus major
GGAGGAACAGGCTGTGCCTGCCGGGGAGACACAGGTTGGCAGGGCAGAGCAGTAGGTTACTATCAGAGTGAACTGTAGATTCATTCCTAAGTTCTCTCAAGACATCACCCCTGTGTCTTCTAGCAGTGCCGGGGAAGACTCGGAAGCTGGACATAGTATGCACAGGTGGAGAACGGTCATGGTGACTTGGGCCAAAAGTAAGGCAGTGCTTCATAGTTTGGAAAGTACTTTCATTTACTATGATGAGTATAACTTTTCAAGACAATTATTTAGATAGATTATATCACTGCTATGTATCAGAATTTGGGCTCAGAAAGGTTAAGTGACCTTCCCAAGTTTACAGAGCCAGTGAGTACTCTGGGTGCTTCTCAAAGCCTTGAAACAGAATAGAACTACTTGCACTGAAAGGGCCATCTATTTCCTCCTCGAGGTTTGAACCAAGATAACTGCTCACTTGCAGAGAGATGCTCTCCATGGCTGTGCTCTTGAGAAGGGGTGGCTCAGGTATACAGCTACCAAGCCTAAACTGAATGGTTGTCCAGTGACGAGCGGTTCAGCTCCTGGGAAGGTGTGCACAGTTGTACCCTGTCCTGCTGCGGGCAAAGCCTGATGACATGAAATGTAAATGTGCGTTTCAAGGATTAAGAGGCTAATTTGCATATGAGCCATGAGTTACTATGAGGAACAGAAACACACAAGGGGTGTTGCAGAAAGGAATGGGGCATGAGTGGAAGGGAAGTGGGGAAGGGCCACAGTACACTTTATTCATGTCACAAGTGAGCCTTGATGGTAAGAAAACATTTCCTCCATGCTTAGACGTAGGGTGGCAGCAACACTATGCTCAGGCCTCGTGCCATTTTAAGGAAAGTGAGTAGGCATTTTGTCTCTGGAGTATCACTGGGGTGGCATCTAAGAGTTCTCCAGCTGGATTTGTCCTTAACTGGGGACAGCAACTCCCAGATCACCCCAGTCTTAAAAAAAATCTCTGGGCCCATGAAAAAAACCAGTGCTTCCAGATGTAGCCTTTGCTTCCCTAACTCTGTATTTATTGTTCACTTTTGTTGCCCACTGTAACCTCTAGAAGAAGAAAAAAGTGGAATCTAGAATAACCTAGTAAGATGAATTTGAGTTAGTAAATAGGACATCCACACATGCCCCTGAGGTAAGAACATCTAATGTCTCTAGACTAAGGATGGAGGTCAGAAACCCTTTCTGCTGCCCTCAGTAAGATCCATCCCTAGCTAGCTTACACTAGCAGGCAGAAGTTTTGCAAAGTAGGTGGAAAAAGGTAGATAGCTGAGGACTGGGGGTTTTGAAAAAGCACAGAAGGTGAACATCTGCTGGGAATTCTGCCTTTATTCTTGGCAACAATGTAAGAAACGACCAGAATCAAGTCTGCCTCAAAGATTGTGACGTGTGACCATCTTACATATGGTCAGTGTTACCAGCTCCAGAAATATTGCTATGCATGTCATTAATCTGATATTTTTTTCTTTTGCATTGAAGGCAGAGATCTAAGTGTCTCTGGAGATGTCAGGGGAAAAGAGATAAATTCTTCCAATGAAAACATCCCTTCAACTTTTTATGTGTTGCCTGAGCCACCCAGGCTTCTCTCTTAGGTTAGTTGTTGTCACCAATCCTAGTAGCCTATCTCAAACTGTGGACCAGAATCACCTGGGGAGCTGGTTAGGGAAGTAGGTTCCAGAGAGAAGGATAAAATCTGCATTCCAAACACCCACAAGGAGTCAGGAGCCATTGCCTTTGGAGCCCTCAGCAGCCCACAGTGGAGGGGCTGCAAGCAGGGAAGGGTGGCTCTTCCCTTGACCTTCAACCAAGCAGATCAGCTTGCTTGTCCAGCTTCATGACTCTGAGGCTATTTCATCTCAACAAATTTTCTACCATTAGCAAAAAAGAAAAAAAATGGGTGGGAAAGAAAAGAAAACAGATACCTAGGAATCACCCAGTGTTCTTTAGTACCTTATTTTGGAAATCAGGGCAATTCACCAACTGCTATTGCCTTTGCTGACATTTTAGGGGGCACTCTTGTTGCAGTAATTTAAGAAGGGTTAAGCCTGACACATAATGTTATCTTTTAGATGCCTCGTTAAACAGGGAAGATGAAAAGCACAGGATGAGTCCCCCTGTAAAGCAGAGAAGAAGCTGTGGCAGGACTGTCCCCAGGGGAGCTGCACCCACCCAGCAGAGTGTCAGAGGAGCTAAGGACTCAGAGGGACAAGTCCCTTTATGGAGCAGCTGACCTCCTTACCATCTCCGCCTGCAGAATGGCCCACAGCTAGGCCTAATGTCTCAGGAAAATAAGGGGAAGGCTCTCCTCTAAAGAAATTGAAAAACTGTCCACGGAAGAACTAGGAATTTTAATGTGGGAACATAGGTACCCCAAAGTAAAGTGCTTCTCCTTTCATTCACCCACAACCTCACTTTAATACACTGAGCTATAAATCAGATCACTCTTCAAGAACTTAGGAAGTCCTTCCAGATTCCTACTGAGTGGCAACCAAGATGAAAGAAGAAAGATCCACACCTAGATAGCTCCTCCATGGAATTGCAGGACACCAAAGATAAAGATATTTTAAAATTCAAAAAGATTTCAGAGAGAAAATAAAAGGCCACCTACAAAAAAACATAAACTGATATCATACCTCTCATTAGCAAAACCACATAGCTAAAATCAGAGAAGCAATGTTATCAAAGTTCTGAAGGAAAATTATCTTGTGCCAAAAATTCTATTGCTAGCTCAACTATCTGGCCAAAGCAATAGCAGAATAAGGCCCATTTTGGAACTTACAAAGACTTAGACATCTTATTTTTAACATACTTTTTCTTACAAAGTTGAATAGGTAATTCCATAAAATAAAGTCATGAACTAAGAAATAAGAAGACATAGGATCCAGGAGACTGTGTATGCCCCCCAAGAGAGCAACATGAGGGACCCCACCATGACAGCTGCCCAGCCGTTCTACACAGCAACCAGTCCAGAGTGGAGCATAAAGGCAGAAAGCTCTAAGGTGAAATATCTGCATAAAATTGGGGGATTCCATAGTAACAATAAAATATTTAATATTTTGGAAGAATTTGAAAATATGGAAAAAAGAAACTGAAAACTTCAGGAAAATAACAAAGTTGGTCTGGGAAAGTCACAATGCATATATGAGAGAGTTATTCCAAATTAGAACAAGAAGTCCAAGAAGTCATTGAACTTCAAGGAGAAAAACTAAATGGATTCAATGCTATCTAGAGAAAGTAGTAAGTGAAAAGATGCTAGCCACTTCCTAAAGAGGGTATACATTTCTTCTTATAATAATAATAATACTAAAGAATGGGCTACTTTATTATTTTATAGAAACTTCAGGCAAGACAAACAATCTAATAAAAAAGTATGGTTTTATAAGAAAAAATAAAAGAAACAACATGACTCAATTCTGCAACAAAATGTGGTGTACTAATCATCAGGGAAATGCAAATCACAACCACAATGAGATACCACCTCACTCCAGTTAGAATGGCTATTATCAAAAAGACAAAAGCAAACATGTTGGTAAGGATGTGGAGAAAAGGGAACACTTACCCACTGTTTGGTGGGATTGTAAACTAGTACAGCCACTGTACAAAACAGTGTAGAGATTTCTCAAAAAATTAAAAATAAAGCTACCATATGATCCAACAATCCCACTACTGGGTATACATTCAAAGAAAATATAATCAGTATGTTGAAGGGATATCTACACTCCCATGTTTATTGCAGCATTATTCACAATAGCCAAGATATGGAATCAGCCTAAGTGTCCATCAATGGATGAATGGATAAAGAAAAGGTGGTATATATACATAATGGAATATTATTCAGCCATAAAAAGCATGAAATCTTGTCATGTGCAGCAACATGGATGAACCTGGAGGACATTGTGTTAAGTGAAATAAGCCAGACACAGGAAGACAAATACCATATGATTTCACTCATTTGTGGGATCTTAGGAAAAAAAAGTTTGATAACATATAAGCAAAGAATTGAACAATGGTTACCAGAGACTGGTGAGGGGGCAGGGAGGATGGTGAGAATTTACAATCAAACTTATAATTAGATAGGAGGAATAAATTCTGGTGTTTTATGGCATTGTAGGGTGACTATGGTTAACAGTAAAATATTGTATATTACGAAATAGCTAGAAGAGAGGTTTTTGAATGTTCTTACCACAAAGATATGATAAATGCATGAGGTGATGGATACACTCACTACCTTGATTGAATCACTATACACCATAGATATGTATGGTACAATTGTACCATGTCAATAAAATAAAATAAAATAAAATGTGGTGTGATCTTGAGCACTTGGTGGAGTATGAAAGGATGATCCACTTGGATGTTTTCTTTGAGTGTGCTAAAATCCAGACTGAGAGGGACACCTGCTCATAGCGTATTTCTTAACTCTGCAGGAAATAACAAGGTAGCCATATTAAAGTCAAGAGTGTTTACAGCCTTTCAATTTTTGGAACAACCTATAAACAAAGAGTGATATATTTGATGAGAACACAAATGTTATCACCCTTAACCATGCAGAAATGAAAGATTGGTGGGAGGGAGGAGAGACAGTAAGGACCAGAGCACTAAGTGAAGAATCTATAGTTGACAGGACAAATAGGGATTTAAATATTTAAAGGTAAAAAGTTACCTAAAAATAGGACTCTACTTCTGTTAGGAGGATGGAGGAAGAGAAAGTGGGAGATGTACGTGAGCTAAATCCTCATACACCCTAGCAGGAAACATACAGAAGACACACAGAGTGAATAAATCAAGAATAGAGATAAATTGGAAGTTTTTGAAAATATGGAGTAAACCTATAAGGCCTAAACCCAGAAATGGCTAAATATGATTGCCTTCGGGGAGTAAACCTGAGGGTGGAGAAGAGTATAGCTGAGAACTCAGCATATCTTCCTGAACTGATTTTTAACCACATGCATGTATTACATTGATACATTTTTTTAAAAGTCAGTTTCAAAACTTTGGCTACATCTTGTATGATAGCAGAAAATTCTTATGTGCCAGACATTGTTCTAAGTGCTTGACATTAATTTCCTCATTGGTCCTCTCAACAGTCTTGTAAAGTAGGTCTCCTAAATTGCATTCTCCCAAATGCAGCCAAAGATTGGAGTGCAAATGACTTAAGGAAGGGCTCCCAAGAGAAGCCAGGAAGGGAGCAAAGGTTGGACATCAGGTGAAGTCCCAGCCTCATCCTGATTCCAGGGAGCTCTGAAGCATAAATTGCACCTCAGGGTTTATCCTATCTTGAAGAGTCCCTGCGTTCCTTCTATTCCTCCCTGCACCGATGAGTCACTGGTTCCGGGGTGAAGTGGGGCATAAACTATAAACATATTTAGCTCTTCTTAAAGGGGAAGTGGCTTCAGTGCCCAAGAATCAAATAACTTCTTAAGAATCAGAGCACAGTATTTTAGAACTGCCATCAGAGGTGATGATGCTACATAGCAGGCCACATCAAGGTACGCTTAAGAAAAGGGAAATCGCCCTCAGAGAGACAAGATATACATTTCCATGGAGCTAATCTATAATGGATTGGTGAAAGCACAATTATAAGAGGTCTCCTCGACTCACTCTCTTGCTCTCCTTCTCACTATATATGTATATATACACACACACAATATCATATATTACATCATTCTATATTACATATATTTACAATATCATATATATTATTTTATATATGCATTACAGCAAGCCACATTAAAGACACAGATAGTCCCCAGGCTTCAAAAACTTGGTCAGTTAATAATTACTGAACAAAACGGAGATGTTCCTGCTCTCATAGTACTTAGAGTTCAGCTGCATTGAAAGCCTTGAACTGGCGAAAGCTTTAGCGTGCTGACGGATGTCCATCAGATGGAGGGTACTAGAAGTACAGAAGAGAAACACCACAGAAGCCAATTCTGTGGTCGGAGGCTGTGACCTCTCTGGTCCAGCTGGTGGATATATCCCACTGTGCAAATATATGTGACCATTATATCTTTCAGTAATTGGCATGCCTACTTCTGTATCCATGCTTATCTGGCAACCTTCTGAAAATAAGGATTTCCATGGAATTGTCCTTCACAAGCAGAGAAGGTGTTGGCTAAAGGACAATCACATTAGTTCCCCTTGATGATTATATTTCTCTTTGTAAGTTAAAATGGGTGTTCTGGTTTTATAATCTGTCTCCCTTGGTTTGAGTCAGCATGTGATATTCTGATCCATCCTAGGACACTCATTAGATTGAGTGTCTTGAGCTCCTTAGGTTGAGGGTAGACTCTGGATGGAACTGACTTCACCTTTGGCTCCGTTGATGACACCAACTGTGGCATGAACCTTCTTTTGAAAAGTCAACAATAGACATTTGTTCTTGATAGCCTAAGAAATATTCCCTTAGGATGCTAGTCCCCACATATATATTCCAAGAAAACAAAGGTGTTCTGTAGCCAAAACCTTTGGGAGATACCACATGTTGTGTCCTATTTTTGGCAATCCATAGTGAGCATTAGAATATTGATAACTAGAATTTCAGCATTAAAGAAACCTGATTAGTATTTTCCATCCCACACTGACCAAATTCATTTGACCTTGCAATTCCATTGTCTTGCTTTTTTTGATGCAAACTTATGCATATGTATGGAACTAATATTGTGAGGGGCCCACTTAGAAATAACCTGAAGGTGTCTCTGTCTATTATAGTCAGAAATGACCACTGTGATAATGAAATAATTTTATACATACATATAAATACAATTAGATGCATATAATTTATATAGTTTATATCAAGGTCTCTGAAGGAAGTGGTGAGCTATTTTCAGTATAAAATAAGCCTAATGAAATTCTTAAGTTTACCCCTAATAAGGCTACATGGATTAATCCATGTTGTGAATTTATCCAGTGTGGTGAATCTGGTTAATTCATACTGAAGAGAAAGTTTAAGTGAGTGTACTAAACATCTTGGATTGATTAAAAAATGTAAATATGTGCTAAGGGGTATGTACATAACAATTTCTTAACACATGCAATTTCCTTAAAGGCAAAGTATTTCAGATAGTCTGGTAGGAAAGGAGAAAGAAATACAAAAAAGGGACTTAAAGTGTGCAAAGGTGGGAAACTGGAACTTGGGCGTTCTAGGACCAGCTAGGACAAGCTGGGGGTTACTTGCCCCCTTCCCAGACTCTGGGAAGGCATGACGACTATGGACTTTTAGCTGTGAGGAGCCCGGTGTGGATATCTTGCTCCCCAAATAAGCCTATAGCATGAGTAAAGAAGGAAAATGCAGTTCTATCAATACTAAACTTTTAAATAAGATATTCCTTAAGCAAAACATTTAAATAACCCTCTTCTGCCTTTTCCCATCAAATTTTCAAGGATCCTTCAGGTGTTAATCCAATATCACATTAGAACCCCTAAGATTTGAATGTGCATTTTAACTGAATTCTGGTAGATAGATCCTACATATTCCTTGATTTAGCCTGATTGATGCTTGCATAACCTGCAGGGATTCCACAGACTGTATATGGAAACACTGATTCTTGATATGAAATCCGGTTAACATATGAGACCAAATTTATCCATCAGAGAATCCTAACCCTGCCACAATAACTGGTGTCCTTCCCTGTGGAGTATGGCAGAGGCTTGGTAAAGAATAGGGCAGAACAATGGTTCTCCTTGGATGTCAGTTCTCCGTGCTCTGCACATTCTCCAGTACAAAAGATAATCAAGTCGTCATTGTTGTTTGTTTGTTTGTTTGCTTTTTGAGACATTTGAGAGTCACCATCTGTGCCTCACTTTCTTCTTGATACCATATGTGTTTAAGGACAAAAAATACATTGGGGAGAAATAGGAAGCAGCTCAAAGAAATGCTCATGTAACATTCAATCTCATTGTCTTTTCTCCACAAATGTGTAAAACAGTTATTTACATCCTTGGTGGCCTCTTCTTAGAAGACCAATCTATCTTGGAGGTTAAAATGTTTAAAATAGTAGCTAACATTTATTGAGTATGGTTTTTCCAAGAAAATGTTTACTTTTTATAAAAATGAAAGTAGAAGAGAAGCCAATTTCACTAAAAAAATGATGCTATGGATATGGGGGAAAGGGAAAAAGTATGTTTATTTTATATTGCTATGTTAATACAATAATTATTTAAATCTGGCGGACAAAGCAATGCATCCTGTCTTTCAAAGCATCGGTGCTTCCCTTTCCCTTCAAATGGAGATTTGTAGAAGAAAATATTACAGGCAATTCAATGGCTACTGCACCTGGTTTAAACACAGCACTATGTTCACTCAAATTTCTTTTAGGCTATAGACACATGGGCCAGTGCTTATTTTCATGGTTGATTTAATCCATCCCCTCTGCCAGTGTGGGGATTATTCCCTACAGTTATTCTCCAGTATCTGTCAGTTCAGATTAAAAAAAGTTAAGTGACAAAGATGCAGTGGCTGATTCCTTTAGAAAGCTGTGGAAGCCAGAGTATATAGCAAGAGATTTCTTTTTAAGAATCTGACTATGCTCTCTCTTTAATTTCCCCTGTATCATCACAAATCTTTCTTATCTAGGGTGAACTTTAAACTTCCCAAACAAGCAATTCAATTTTGTGCCTGTACAACAACTTCAGCGTTGCCAAAAGAGCTTTATAGATCTCACTTTATTGGTTCTTGCTTATTTTTTGAGAAGAGGAAATAGAGTATTAATATATTTCCTCTCACTTTACAGATGAGGAAATCTAAGACATGATTCTAGGACCACATGTATCCTAACTTTGCTTTGCTTTCACGATAAATAATAATACTTTCCTTAAGCTACATCTATTTTTATATTTTGAAAGATTCAAAAATATGTCTTTGCTAGATTTGCAATTCCATTCCAGTCTCTTTGAAAAGAAACCCATAACAAAATGATTTTAATTGTGTAGCAAAATGTTATTCCTGTTAAATGTTAAAAGTTACTCATATTACAGCATAAATAATATTACTATTCTCATTCTTATATCCCTTTCCATCTCTATAGTAGAATTCTTTAGTAGGAGAATGAATATACTGCATGAGTAATTTGGTTATTTTGTACTGATGTGCAAATTAGTCATTCAATTCATGTAATTCCTTTTAAAGACTTTCATATGTAGTAAGTTAAAAAGAAGGCAACTAATAGTTTTAATGAAATAATTATATTAATGATAAACTCTACTGGGAGAAAAGGGTCATCAAAAAAGAATCCTGGGAAAATTAAAAAAAAGCAATAGATTCTGGAATATTAATGGGGCTAGGACATAATATGGTTGCATTACCTACGTGAGTTCAGATGTTTATACAAATGTCTCTTGGATTTTTGCCAGGATGGTTGGTCTTGGTTATGGGGAGTACAATTGTAGTATTTTTACTTTGTATAATGCAGTATAGACAAAAGAGGCAAATACAAATGTTTTAATCAAGATAGGTTAGGTTATGCTGTGGTAACAAGTAACCTTAAAATCCCAGCAGTTTACCTCTTTATATGTCATAAATCAGCTTAGTTCATTGCAGTCACATTGGTGCCCAAGCTGAAGGAGCAGCCACTATCTTGAACTTTACCAGAAGGAAAGAGAGCTTTTGAGGGTGGGAATTAAATGCTTTGGCCCAGAAGTAACCCCCATCACTTTCTCTTGCAACTCCCTGGCCAGTGCTAGTCACATGGCACCACCCAAACACAAGGAGACCAAGAAGTGTCGTACTCTCAACTCCCAGAGAGGGAGAGAGCCAGAAAAATTTGCATTAATGACCTCCACAAATGCCTCACTCTGCCTCCGAGATAGTTTTTATATTTATTAGTTTCTTTCCGTGGATTTCCCTTAGTTGAACCTCATTATGCCTTGTCTGGATCATTGAAAGAGCCTTTTAACTGACCTCTGATCTCTTGCCATCCTCTCCTCCTTCTCGCTCTCTTGCTCTTTCTCTCTCTCATTCGTTAAATTAACTAATATTATCAAGTCTTGTGCCAAGTACCCATCTGCCATGAGAATTATCTTTCTAAAACACTGATGGCGTTATCCCACTAACTGGAAAAAAGAAAAAGGACTGCATGATATTTCTCATAGCCCAAAGAATTAAACCAGTGTGCTTAGCCCAGTACTGGAGAATGAGTGCACTCTGGGTTCAGCCCACCTTTGCAGACACATTCTAACCTCTTTAGATAACTTCACTTCTAGTTCGGGGTATAACCTGGTGCTGCATGGCCATACCTAGCCAGCAGAAGGGGATGCCCCACTCCCACACTTACGGAATCGGGGCTTTAAAAATGTTTGAATTGGTTGACAAGAGTAAACCAAACTCAGGAAAGCCTCTAATAAAATATGCATTGTCCATTTTTCCTAAAACACACACACACACACACACACACGGAGAACATCTAGAAGGTCTGTATGACTCTGTATGGGAACTGGAGCTGAGTAGCAGCAGCCTTCTCGGGAAGGGCTGGGACCCACAGTAGCCAGAATGAATTGCCCTCCTCTGCACTCCTGTACAGGGACAGAGTGTTATGCCCTGCACTAAGATTAATGTGTCCCTGGTTGCTTCTTTTACTGAATAGCTTCCTAACGAAGGTAATCATATTTTATTCAGGTCTTTTTGTTGTTGTTGTTGTTTTTAAAATCTTCCTGCTCTCTCTCTTAGCAAACTGCATATAGTAGATGTTCACTAAAAAAATTAGAAGTAATCGTAGGGAACTGTATTTGGCCACTTGCTAACTTCAGCTTATTCTCCTTACCTGTCATGTACCGTATGCCTGCTCTGGTTTGGTTCACAAAAGAATAGATATCATTAAAGAATTCTTGAGGTTAAAGGGATTCACTGCTCAGGTTTCTAGCAGATTACTTGTAAATCACGTGACCTCTGAGCATGTGAGGAGTTGTAATTAACTTGGGGAATGTTATAGATTTATTTTTTTTAAAGTCAAATTCCTGTGCTCCTTTTTGTAACTATACAGACCAAGGCAGCCACTCTGATGCATCTGGAGCCATGTCCTCAAAATTCTGCAGGATATTTTTGTTTATGAACTAGCAAGTTATCAAAGGAAGTGAATGAACATCTAAGGATTCAGGATTCAAGGTGTGCCATAGAAATTCAACATGAAATATGTATATAAAATGTGGTCAAAGAGAAAATGACAGGCTGAGAAAGCCCTGAAAGGTTATCTGGATAAACAGAAAAGTGCTTCAGGTGGATCTGAGATGGACAGATTAAATCATAATCTTAGAAGAGTGAAAAATGTCATCCTAGCCCAGGGCTGACCCAAATACCACTCAATCTGGGAGAGATATAATAGAGCATATGGATTAAGAGGGTTTAAGCTGAAGGTCAGGTTTTTAGTATGTCCAGGCTGGCAGGATGTAAAAGCCAGCCAGGCATAGCAAACATGTTGCCCTGTTGAGTGAGTGGCTGATGGAAGATCCAAACCACAAGCAAGGTGCATGCAGGGACCCACGGGTCACTTACTCTCCCGTCTTCCCATATGGCCACACTCCATCCACTCTGTGCCACTAGCAAATGCACGCTCTGTAACCAGGATAAAGTACAGGATGGGTGAGCACGACATCACTAACAGGACTGGTAAAACAACACTTCCAGACCCTTTCTAATCATAATAAATTAAAACATTTAGTAACCAAGAATGGACAAATAAGCACCACAAGTACTCACCATCAAATTGGTTTCACTGATCAACACCTAAGTGCACATATAGGAATAACATTCATCAGGCGTCGGGCAGATGGGAGGGGGAGGAGGGGATGGGTACATACATACATAATGAGTGTGATGTGCACAGTCTGGGGGATGGACAACCTTGAAGCTCTGACTCAGGGTGGGGGGCAAGGGCAATATACGTAACCTAAACATTTGTACTCCCATAATATGCTGAAATAAAAAAAAACATTTAGTACAAATCTGAGCAGGCTATACAAAAGCTGTTTAGGGGAAGACGAGAATTTGTGCTTTGTGGCAACATAGCATCTCATAAGTAACAGTTACTCACTCCCTTCATGAAAGTCCTCAGAGTTGCTTGCCTGGGCCAATGCAATAGTGTCCGTTTTCTCTTCCCATATGTATGCATTAAAATGCAGATCCCTCCTCCTCCACCGCTCTTTCTCCCTCTCCCTTCCTCCTTTATTCCTCTCCCATTTTCCTCCTTTCCCTTCCTTCTTGTCTTTTCTTTTTTTTTTTTGAGACAGAGTCTCACTCTGTTGCCCGGGCTGGAGTGCCATAGTGTCAGCCTAGCTCACAGCAACCTCAAACTCCTGAGCTCAAGCAATCCTCCTGCCTCAGCCTCCCGAGTAGCTGGGACTACAGGCATGTGCCACCATGCCCGGCTCATTTTTTTCTATATATTTTTAGTTGTCCAGCTAATTTCTTTCTATTTTTAGTAGAGACGGGGTCTCATTTTGGCTCAGGCTGGTCTCGAACTCTTGAGCTCAAACGATCTGCTCACCTAGGCCTCCCAGAGTGCTAGGGTTACAGGTGTGAGCCACCACGCTTGGTCCCCTTCCTTCTTTTCTATCCATCTTCTTTTCTTACTCTAAACATTAATTAAGCACCTACCATACGCCAGGGAATGTGCAGGCTAAACTTATAAATGTCTTAAACTTTGGTTCTGCTTTCCTGCACATTCTAT
>CAUYPO010090350.1:0-14402 GCA_963574435.1 Cheirogaleus major
GAGCAGCCTAACAGGGAGGACCAGTGAAATTTCATTTAATTAGATGTATCAAAATACAGGGTACCTCAAAAGTTACTATACATAGGGAAAATGGGAAATTGTAGCTACGAAAGAAAAAAAATTGTAAAGTTTTGTAACGAATGTTTTGTAAATAAAGGTACATTTGGCAACAATTTCCCATTTTCCCTATGTATGGCAACTTTTGGGATGCCCTATAGATTGAGCCTGTCTTGGACCAACAGGTTGACTCCATATCAGCATATGAACATTATGTTTCATTCATTGCTTAGTGGAAATTAAGCTGAGAAACACAGTTTTAATGAATAAGAATATCAGTTTGATAAATGTAATCTTCTTTGATTGAAATACTTTGGGACAAAATTTTAGGAGAGTTCATTTAATGGTAAAAATAATACCTTTACTATATTCTTCATAAATAGTTTTTAAAAATGGGTTTGTTTGCTGCACTAGCCATGCTAAATTACCATAAAATCATTTTTTAAATATTCAAATAAAATGAAATTTTTTCTAATAAATTTTCTTAAAATAATTGTTTTCCAGTTCCATAAATTTAGGTTTATAACAATTTCCCTACTTCAATTACCAATTCTAATTCAGGGATTTTCTGTGTAATAGTATCAGTATAGAAAACTTTGTATTGCTTTAAAAATAATGTATACACTTTGGAACCCTGTTTAATATTTATTTTTGAATGATAGAACTTTATTGAAACACCATTAAATATCAGTTGGATATCAGTTATAACATATGTTACAGTTCATTTCTTACTAATCATGGCTGTAAATGACTTAAAAAACAAAAATGAATCTCAGGGGTTGATTCTTTCTCGGGCCATATGTTCATTATGGCTGGTGGCCATGCTTTCTATTTTTGGTCATCATCAATATTTGACCAAGGTTGATGGTATTGTAAGTATCAGGACGCTCACTGCTGATTGCTGCAACAGAGGGGGAAATGTACACTAGCCTATTTATTAATCTTCAAAACTACCACTAACATTGGCATACTCAAGCCATATGGCTGAGTCGGATATCAAGATGGTAGGGAAGTCGAGAATAGGATGATAGATACCATAGACTGGGAAGGGTATGCTGATGGATGGGCAGGGGTTGGGAATGGGTTGGGTAATGGGTACAAACATACAGTTAGATGAAAGGAATTAGTTCTAATATTCAGTAGCAGAGTAGGGTAACTATAGTTAGCAACAATGTATTGTATATTTCAAAATAACTAGAAGAGAGGACTTGAAATATTTCCAACACATGGAAATGATAAATACCTGAGGTGATGGATACTCCAAATATCCTGACTTAATCATTACACAGTATATGCATGTCACAAAATATCATATGTACCCCATAAATATATACAAATATTTGTATCAATAAAAAAAGTATAGAAGTATTATTTTCTCTCAGGAAAAATAATTTTACATTGTTCAACAGAAGTACAAGACATTCACCACATCTGGTCAGTGAAATATTTGAGGATTGCAAGGAAACTACTGTATATTTGATCTAAAACCCAACTCTTAATCTTTATACCAGTTGTAGTCTAATTTTAGTAAGAATCAACTAGAGTGTTCTTTGAAAAATGAAGATAACCATGTCATTAATTAAAACAATATAATTCATTGGCCAAGATTAGGATATAATTGAGATATTACTGGGCTGGGTTTTTGTGTGTGTGTATTTTATTAACTGATGGTTTGTTAGTGTTGTCATTTACCAAACTTAAATAGAAAGAACTTTGCAAAGAACAAAAAAAAATGTATTTAAACTACTACAATCGATATGCTGCATGATCTTGTGGCTATGAGAACAAACATGAAAGTGATGAGACAAGAAATACAAAATGAAAAATAAATCACAAACAAAACTTTGAGAGAAGAAAATACATATTCTGAAATGAAGCATACACTGCATAGGACTATAAGCAAAATGATCAGAAGAAATACAAAATCCAAATAGCACCATATAGTTACAAAAAGTCAATTTATATTAACCCCCCCAAAAAGACCTTCAGACACAGATGGTGACACTAGTGAATTTTATGAGACATTTCAAAAGAAAAAATGGCCAAGTTTACTCAATTTTACCATAAAATAAAGAGAAAAATATCACTGCCAATTTGACAATACTCAACTTTCAGTCAGGTATAAAAATATCCAAAACAGATCAGTTGCGATGGCTCGCTCCTGTAATCCTAGCACTCTGGGAGGCCCAGGAAGAAGGATCACTTGAGCTTAAGACAAGCCTGAGCAGGAAGAACACCCCATCTCTACTAAAAATAGAAAAATTAGCCAGGTGTCATGGTATGTGCCCTGTAGTCCCAGCTACTCAGGAGGCTGAGGCAAGAGGATCACTTGAGCCTGGGAGTCTGAAGTTGTAGTGAGCTATGATGATGCCACTGTACTCTACCCAGGGTGACAGAGAGAGATTCTGTCTCAAAAAAAAAAAAAAAAAAAAAAAGGAAAGAAAAATAAAAGGAAAAGAAAGAAAGTAAAGAAAAGAAAAGAAAAAAAAACCCGAATATTTAAAAAGAAGAATAAGTTGGAAAGTTACCTTATCTTATTTTAAGATTTATAATAAAGCTATCATAATCAAAATAGTTTGTTATTCAGAAAAAAAAAGTTCAATGGAAAGAATGGAGAGACCAAGGATATATTCAACTGATTTTTGTTAAGAGTGGCATGGCAATCCAATGGGCAAAGGAAAATGTTTTCATCAAATGACACATAATCAACTGTATGTGTGTGTGTGTGTGTGTGTAAATATATATACATATATATAAATATTATGCCTTATCTAAAATGTATTTTTCTCTTAACCATATATCATTGAGGAAATGAAAGGCAATAACAGACTGGGAGAAAGTATTTGTAAAACATATATCAGACAAAGTACTTGTAACTAAACTATATTGTTGTCTCTTACTAGTTAATAAAAGACACAGAAAAAGCAATTAAAAATCAGCAAAAGATTTGAATGGGAACTGTGTAATAAAAGAAATAAAGCCAAATGAACATATTAAAATAAATAAAATAAGAAATAGTGGCCAGTAAGCATATGAAAAGATCATCTGATCATGAAAATTAAAAATATTTGTGTTTCTAAGGACGTGTGCTTTTTGCTGCTTCTATCATAATATTCCTTTTATAGTATTTATTTATATATATTTTCCTTTTAAACTTTTACTTTTATTTTTTTAGCTTGTCCACAATGTGTCTTACTGAGTTTACAGTCTTTTAATTCAAGCACGTATCTATTATTAGCCAAAAATTGCTACATATATCATTGCCCATCTTTTTATACTGTTGTGAACTCTGAAATCTCACACAGCATATATGTGACTTAGTTTGATGTAGCCTGACTTACTCTTAATTTGCTATTAGCACCATAGTACACTGTGTGGTAATTTCCATGGATTACTAAGAATTAAAGAACATCTGTTTTGATTTATTACTACTATGAGGATTTTTACTAGCATGAATACACCTACATTATGAAACAATTTATGTGCAAAATTATTTATAAAGATTAATTTATTAAAAGCTATAAAATGCTCTTATCATAATTATCTCACCATATCAGTTAAGTGCCTAAACAAATCTAAAATAATAATTAGTGTATTTGTAAACAGACATACCTCAAACAATTAGTAGTTTGTCTTTTTTTGCTGGAAGATATCATATAGGTATAAATGAGGAATAAAAAAGTCTTATCTATCTAGGATGGCTTTATAACTATCTGAAATGCATTATTATAAAGCCAAAATTAATTCCTATGCATAGGGTCTATTTTCTCCTTAGTCTCATTTTTCAGCTTGGCAACTATGAAAGACCTTTATAATTTTATTACATTATCTTCTATTAAGAAAAAAATTAAACATTTAGCTTTTTTGAATAAAGAATATGAAAAATACCTCCAAAACAATAAATGGAAATGTCAGGAAATTTAAAAAAATAATGACTTGCATTAAAGCACATTTTAATAGCTGGACTTACATGGAAGTCGAACTTTTCAGCCAACGTTAGCCAATAATAGGAACAATGTGTTATCAAATCTGTTTGCACCCATACTCTGTCATTCGCAGTTTTAGGTGAAAAATATAACTTGTCAGAGCAAAGTATATTTAAATTTCTCACCTACTCTATCCTAAATGTCTGAGTTTTTTAGAAGCAGTATTTCTGACTTGGTAATGGCATTCCCCTGGTGCATGTTAATATTTAATTGGGCAAAGGTTATCAAGCATAAAATTTGGTTAGGTAACAATGGGGTGAATTAGACATACCAAATACATGTACCTCTTTTTCCTATGGACAAAATTGCCAAATATACACAAGTTTAAGTAAAGCCTAATAGGAGAATTATCATATATCAGTGATTTAAATTATAGATATACTTAGGAATGTCAACACCAAATTAATTTATTCACTTTATAGTTCTGTGATCATCAACTAATCAAAAAATATGCTGTTGCCCTGATAGACCAACAGATCAAAGGAACAGAAGAGTCATGACATAGAACCATGACTGTATAAAAATGTTAATTTTTTTCTAAGATGCAAAGGCAATTCCGTAAACAAATATAATTATTTAACAAATGACGTTGAAACAATTGGAAAGTCATAATTAAAAGTAGTAATTTTGATCCATTCTTGTATCATGTACAAAATTAACTAATTAAGATATATAATAGTCTAAATATAGCATCAATTATTACAAAATTTCTAAAAGAAAATATCACAAAAATATTTGTGACCTCATTTAGGGAAAGATGTTTTAGCTATGATACCAAAGGCATGATATGTTGAAGAAAAGATAATTTGGACTTCATAAAAATTGAAATGTATGGTATTTGAAATTCGTTATTAAAAGAACAAAAAAATGAATTACAGACTGTGATAACATATAAAAATAATATGACTGATATAAGGTCTATATTCAAATATATTTTAATACATTGACTTCTATGTGAGTTGTATTTAACTCAGGCTAGATTTGAGCCCAGGGCCACGTGAAGCAAAACCCTGCAGTTGGTTTGTGAAAATCTTACTTGTTGATATTCTTATTGTTACAAGTAATATTGACAATTTAATTCTAAAAGCGTGAATTGCGTGGAATATAACTCACACACAGAAAACAATAAAGAATAGCAAATTAGAAATGATCATTTTGTTTTAATAAAACACCATGGCCCCAGGGAAATTTTTTTCCCTAGTGTGGTAGTCAATGTGTTAAAATGTTTAAAACTTAGTGACAAGATAGTGAACACGCTAATAAATAATGAGAAAAAGATTTTCAAATGGAATCTTATCAAAAAAATATGAATGGCTAATAAGCACATAAAAGATGCTTGACATCATTTGTAATAAGAGAAATAATAATTTAAAATGGCATGCATATATTACATATGTCTAAAACCAAAACAACTGACCACATCCAGTATTGCTAGGATGTGGAAGAACTGAAACTCTCTTACAGATGGTGTGAATATAAAAAGGTATGGCCATTTTGGAAAAGAGTTTGACGATTTCCTAAAAAGTTGAACTACATCTACCATATAATTCAGGCATTTCACTTCTAGATAGTTTTGCAAGAAAAAAGAAAGCAAATTAAATGTTCATATAAAGACTTGTACACAAAAGTCCAGAGTAAAAAACTGGAAACAACCAAATGTCAATCATCATGTGAATATATAGTCAGAAACAAAACAGAATGAACTGTTAATACACACAACAACAAAAATGAATCTGAAGTAATTATCTTCAGTGAAAGAAACCATGGAAAGATGATTCCATATTATATCATCTACATTAAACCCTATATACTGCAAGCTAATGTACAGTGTCGAAATCGGATCAATGGTTTCTTCAATGCTTTGTAGTTCTCAGAATACGTGTCTTTCCATTTCTAAGTTGTTTATTCCAAAGTAGTTTATTATTTTTGGTGCCATTGTATATGAGATTGTCTTCCTAATTTCCTTTTCAGATAGTTCATTGTTAATGTTTAGAAATGGAAGTGATTTCTGTGTGTTGACTTTGTGTCTTGCAACTTTACTGAAAATTCATTTATTAATTTTTAATAGAAATTTAAGGTTATCTACAAGATTAAATCATCTACAAACAGGGACAATTTGACATCTTACTTTCTAATTTGGTTTTTTTTTTTTCACCCTTACCTAATTGTTCTGGATTGGGCTTCCTATACTACATTGAATACAAGTGAATAGAATGGGTGTCCTTTCCTTGTTCCTGATGTTAGAGGAAAAATTTTCAGTGTTTTTATTGTTGAAATGCTAGCTGTTGGCTTTTCACATATTGTATTGATGTAATTTCCTTCTATTCCTGGGTTGTTGAGAGTTTTTATCCTGAAAGGGTGTTGAATTTTGTCAAATGCTTGTTCTACATCTACCGAGATGATCATGTTGTCATTTTTATTCTTTATTTTGTTACTATGGTATATTATATTACTAATTATTGATTCCTCTATGTTGATCCATTTTTGTACCCCTGGGATAAATCTCACTTGGTCTTGCTGCATGGTATGCCAGCATTTTGCTAAGGACTTTTGCATCTATACCCATCAGAGATATTGGCCTGTGATTTTCTTTTCTTATGATGTGTTTGTCTGATTTTGGTGTCAGGCTAATGCTAGCCTTATGAAATGAGTGTGGAAGTGTTCTCTCATACTCAATGTTTCAGAAGAGTTTGAGAAGAATAAGCATTACTTCTTTATTTGGTAGAATTCAGCAGTGAAGCCTTCCGGTCCTGGGGTTTTCCTCACTGGGAGGCTTTTGATTACTGATTCAGTTGCCAAAGTAGTTGTAGGTCTGTTAGGACTTTCTGTCTCTTTACAACTTGGTCTTTAGGTCATATGTTTCTAGGAATTTATTCACTTCTTCAATATTATCCACTTTGTTACCATATGATTGTTCATAATAAGTCCCTCATGATCCTTTTTATTTCTATGGTATCAATTTAATGTCTCCTCTTTCATTTCTGTATTTATTTTAAGACATATTAAATTAAAACAAAAATTAAAATTATCTCATAAATTAATATTAAAATGTATAGCATGTTTAACCATTCATCCATTGTAAAACATCTGTTTTGTTTCCAATTTGTGTTTATTATAAATTAAACAGAAATAAAGAATAGTGTACATGCTTTTCTGTGAATCTAAGTATTTACTTCTCTAAGATAAACACCCAAGTGTGCAAGTGTTGTACAATATGATAATTACACATTTAGTTTTATAGAAAATTTGCAAAGTCTTTACCAGACTGCCTGTACCATTTTACATTCCTACCAGCAATGGATGAATGGTGCAGTTTCTGTGCATCCTAACCCATGTTCGATGTTATCACTTTTTTTTAGTCAACTCTTCTAGTGTGTATATAGTGATATCTTATAGTTTTAATTTGCATTTCCTTGATGGCTAAAAATGTTAACTGTCCATTGATGTGCTTTTTTTCATTTGTATATCCCATTTGGTGAAGTATCTTTCAGGTTTTTTGCACAATTTCTAATTGAATTAATTTTTGTTTACTTATTTATTTTCTATTCTTGAGTTTTGAGAGTTGTTTATTCTAAGAATACTATGCAGCAATAAAAAGGGATGAACTATTGAAAAATGGAGTAACTTGAATGACTCTCCAGAGAATTATGCAGAATGAAAAAAAGTCAATCCAAAATATACACACAATATTATCCAACATATAAAGCGTTTGAAATGATGATATTTTAGAAATCAAACATAAGGTAGTGGTTGCCATGAGTCAGAGGCAACAGAGGTGGAGATAAGGGAAGGAAATGAGGAAAGTAATAAAAGGGAAACATGAAGGATTATTGTGGTGGTTTTGTATCCTGACTATGGTGGTGTTCTCATGAACCTACACATGATAAAATGACATACAACTAAATACATTCACACACACACACGAGTACAAATAATTCTGAGGAAATATCTAAATATTTTGTTGTGATAGGGTACTATAGTTTTGAAAAGTATGATCATGGCAAAAAATAGGGTAAAGAATATTGAGGATATCAATGTATTATTTTTACAACTGCATTTGAACTACAATTATCTTTGAATCAATTATTGAAGTAAAAGAAATTAGTGACATATGACTAAAGATATACTCAGAATAAAATGCATAACTTAAATGATATAATCAATAAACAATAATTAACAAACTGAATTTTGAACTTAAATTCAAAGGTTGCAGCTATTAAACTAGGATGCTTTATAGTAGAAAAAAGGGAATATTTAATATTAATAAATTTAGCAATAGAATCATTATGTATTAAGAATCATTAAAATGTATGTGATATTATTTTATATACATTCCTACTTAAAAATTTCCTTTCATTTATATTGAAAAATATTTTCTTTATTTAGGTGATTATAATCAATAGTGGAAAATTAGTGATTTTTCCTACAATAACCAGGGGGATGATAGAATGGATTATACACAGAGTATAAATATGATACCATCTTAATAATAATTAAAACTCCATTGTATATGTGTATACTAACTTATTCTTATATCAGCAAGGAGAATTTGAGAAAAACATGCACGAGGATTTTTAAAATTTTTCTCAGGTGCAGTATGGCAGTATGATGAGTAAGAGATAAAAGGAAACTGTAATTTATATTGTGGGTGTATCTTTTTTTTGAGATTGGGTTTTGCCCTGTTACCCAGCTGAAGTGCAGTAGAACTATCATAGCTCACTGCAGCCTTGAAGTCCTGGGCTCAATTGTTCCTCCTGCCTTAGCCTCGTGAGTACGTGGGTCTACAGGTTTGCACCACCGTGGCCTACTAATTCTTTTTCATTTTTTGTAGATACAGGGTCTTGCTATGTTGCCCAGACTGATCTTAAACTCCTTGTCTCAAACAATTCTCCCACCTCAGCCTCCAACATACACACACATATAATATATACATTCATTTTATAATGTAGCATGTTATTTACTGTTAATGTAACAAAATAAAAATACTAAAGAAAATATTAAATTAAAACCAACAAAATAGTTATAAAAACACTAAATGTCTACATAATTAAGAAAAATTAAAAATACTAGATAAAGAAAACAAAACCTAAGAGGAGACTTAGCTGAATGGAAACAAACTCTATGTTCTAGGTTAAGAAGTCACAATAGTTTAAATGCTATTTCTCCAAAAATTCACTTATGAAATTGTCTCAATTTGGAACTTAACAAGAATGTAATGTAATATATACAAGAATAGATAATCTTAATTTTCAGAATAATGTCAACTGTATCCTGGATCATGATATTGAATTAGTGCCTATATATTACACATTGTAGATAAATTATATGGAATATGAATTATATCTCAATAAAGCTGTTATTATTCTAGGCAGGAAGAACAACATATGTAAAGGCTCAATTTTAAGAGGGAGGGTGATCCATTCCAAGAAAAGAAAGAAATTCTGTGTGGACCACAGTGAACAAGTAGAAATGTTACACTAAATGAGGTATTAGTATGAGTAAGGCCGGGTTAACGAAAATTTGCATACTGTGTTAAGGATTTGAGTTGATAATCTCAAAATTAAATCCACTAAAGTGTTTTAACTTGTAGAAGGATACTCATAATGGAGGCTCACATAATCATAGTCATAATTGTGATTCTGGCTTTATTTTTAAAGACTGGACATGAGAATGGAAAATGTAGACACAAAAAGATCATTTACATGTCTAGGTTAAAGTTTAAGGGATAGTGCTTTAGATGGTGTTAAATGCAGGAATATTTTTTATGAAAAAATTGGGTGAAATCCCAGCTATTTAGGAGGCAAAAATGTACCAGCCATAATGAATAGTTGGATTTGGTGAGTGATGAAAGAAAGAGAATATTAAGGAAATCTCATATCTGTGTGGATTTGAAACTGAAAGTAAAAATAGCAGTGAAAAAATACTGACAGGGAAAACTTGAAGAGGGAAAATTGGGCATAATATCTGTGTTCATGGCAGGAACAAAGACAAAAAAAAGGAGTGCTCAGCTGCATTGTGGAGAAAATATTTGGAAGAAATAAGTTAGTCATTGCAGAATGAAATTTGGCTTAACCATTATCACTTACCAGGATGGAAAGCAATATACTCTTTGGTCACACCCAACGCATATTTTTTCTTCAGACAAAATCTAGCTGGTACACTGTGACTCAAATTAATCTGAGGTTTTTTTGACTTTCATTACATTGGGAATTTTCCAGTCAATTTTTAAAAAGAGATTTCATAGCAAGAACAAAAAGTCTTGTATTTTCACATTTTTTCCATTTCCATTTCTCTGCATTCTTCAATATGAATAGATCCACATTTCCATCAAATGTGGTTTTCCTTACTCTTGAAATAATTATTTTCTTCGTTTAATATTCCCTTTATCTCTTTCTTTCTATTCCTGTTCTGGTACTCATAATATTCAGATGTTTACACTTCTATTTTTAGTTTTCATATTGTTAAGTTTCAGTCTGAAGCCGTGGGTTCTAGGAACAGCCATGGTTGAGGAATGAGCAGACTCGTCAAAGTTAGGCAAGCACAAAAATGAGGTTTATTGAGGAGAGAAAGACAGGATTAGAACAAGAGTAAGATATATGTTTACAGTGCATGATGCACACACCACAGGTGACGACTGGACCCATTGTTGCAGCAGGGTAGGCAAAAGGAAGGGCAAAGAGAGAGAGCTTGGCTATGGTCTGCTTCCTATTTTATAGTGTCCAGATAGGGACCTCCCTTGTGGTTCAGAGGTCACCACAGAGCCACTTTGATTGGACAGTTGGGAGTCACATGACCTGAGCCTTAACTACGCATGTGAGTTCTAGGTCACTTTCTGGACTTTATGGTACCCATGCAGCTTGGCCCATGGGCTAAAGAGTTCTCTGCATTCTTTTACAGCTGGCGGACCAAGTTCTGACTGGCAGATTCGTAGGGTATTCCCTCCTCCCCCAGGTGTGGAGAATTAGGGTTGGGCAGGACTAAGATGGGGACAACAGCATCACCTTCATCCTTAGGAGACCCAGAATCCCTCACTAGCTACCTAACAATCTCTCTTATTATGAATTTTTTAAAATTTTCTTTATTGTTTTTCTTGATGTATTGTAAGGTAATTCCTTAACCTGAATTTGGGTTCATTAATTTGTACTTTATCTGTATCAATTCTGTTATAAATCTCATTCACAAAATTCTTCATTTAAACTATTTTTCTGTTTAATATTTCCGATTAGTTCTTTTTTTAAACAATTTTTAACAAAATAATTGTTTCTTTTGTCCCTGCTCCATGTAATTAATATCTATCTTACCTCTACAGGAAATTTTTAAATCCTATTGTGACTGGTCTGTAAATATTTCTTCATCTTGCACAAGGTTTGCAGCTCATCATATTCCATTTAGACCAGTGTTCTAATCGAAAGTCTCATAAATTTTCCTGGGAGCAATTTTTCTCCAGATAAGTTAGCTAATGTTATTCCAAGGTATGGGTTAAAGACCATGCTATAGTCTGTACCATCTTTTTATCTAGGGAATAGGTTATAGAGGGTTCACTATATAGATGGTAACTCAGATTTGCTCTAAATTTTCTCTGTCACTATTTCCCCTGACAAACTCTACAACCAGGCAACTCACTCTCATGGAACCAACTTTTTTATGACATCATCCTGCTCTTGGGTGTGGAGGGTGAAGAGAAGGAACTTTAAGTTATGCCTGTACATGTTTTTATCTACTTCTCACCCTGTCTCTTCCCTCCCAGGCTTTGTGCTATTGTCATACCATTTTTTTTCAAGACATAAGAGTCCCAAAATATGTTGTATTCATTTTGCTTAAAAAGTCAATGAAAATTTAAATTAGATAATCCTGCATAATTATTAGAATATTTGAAATTAAAAAGTCTAATAATGCCAAGTGATGGTAAGTATTTGGAGCAATTCTATTTCTCATACACTACTGATCAGAATCTAAAATAATGGCTTTGGAAAACTACGCTAGTTTCTTCAAAAGTTAAATATATGCTTACAATACAAGCCACTCATTTCACACCTATGTACATGCTCAGGGAAATAAAAGCATATTTCTATACAAAGATTTATATATGAATGTCTGTAGTACTTTTATTCTAACAATGAAAAACTGAAAACAACCCAGATGTCAAAAAACACAGATGAATGGGTAAGCAAATTGTGGTATTATCTATACAACAGGATACTATTCAGCAATAAGAGGAATTGTATACTGATACACACAACAAGCTGGATCCATCTCAAAACAATAATGCTGAGTGAAAAAAGGCAGACATAAAATAGAATATAACTACATGATTTCATTTATATAAATTTCTATAATTTATATAAAATTTATGAAAATAAGTAGCTGTTCGGGGATGAAGCAGGCAGAGCTAGACAGGAAGAAGAGTCTACAAAATGAATCAAAGGAATAATGAAACTTTTGAGGATGATGAACATATGAATTATCTTGATTGTGATGTGTGTATATATACACACTATATTAATATGTATACTTGTGTGTGTGAGTGTGTGTGTGTATGTATCAGCTGGCCTATGTTCTATTGGGGAGAAGGGATTAGCCAAGTGAATGAAATAAATAATTATCATCCAAATGAGAAAATAGCAAAGACTTTCTTCTAGTCAGCCACCACTAGCTGCATTTGGCAGAGACTTAAAGACAGGTAGAAGAGTGGGAAAGCTTTATATTAATAATAGAAGAAAAAAGAAGGTTTTAGGTGTGCCTTGATTAGAGGTTGTTGGCATGGGAAGCCATAGGTGGGCATACTAAAAGCTGGCCATACTATATGATTGATTAGGGGGGTATATTTGGTTTTTCTGGGTGGATGTATGTTGAAAGCAGGGACAAAAATTAGGGAAGATGTCAATTACTAATTAAATTCTAGCCATCTGGGAACAATTGCTGCAGGAATTGTTTGGCTTGCTGGACTGGTTGCTGCAGATTGTGAGTCAAAGTTCTATTTTTATATATGGTCTGGTCATTTTCTCTTTGTACATTCAGCATGTTTTCTTTGGTCTCTCTGTCTCTGTCTCTATCTATATATATACACACATATGGCATTTGATATGTAAAATTTATATATTACTAAATATATAATAAAATATATATAAATCATATGTAATATATAATATGATCAATAATCTTATATAGAGACAGTCATATAAATTGATAGTGACAAAGACAGAGAAAGAGAAAAATAGAAAGGGAGAATGAGATAGCAAAATAGCTCATATTATTTTCTTAGACTGGTATTATACTTCAAAACGTTTTTGTCATAACATCCAGTTCTCCTCCAAATATTGTCTCAAATTAGAAAATTCTTTAAAGTGCTATCTTTTCTAACATTCATTTAAAATGACCCTTTAACTCTAGGCTCTTTTAACTTCTAACCTTCTAATTAATACGGCATTTGAATTTCTGACACCTCCTCTAAATGCATTGGTTTGACCTTAAATCATTTTTGATGTTTTTGTTGTTTAACATACTATGCTTTTAAAATTATATTTGCTTTTCTTTTCATTCCTATGAGATACTGAAAGATATCTAAGGAGGTAGGTGTCTGTTTTTATGGGGCGTTACAAAAGCTTATGGTGTCTAAATTTAAATAAAATAAAAGTAGCCAGTGGAGAAGAAAACTGTGCTTTTGAGACAAAGATTAGAGACAATAGAGGAGATGGTGTGATGAAAGTCAATGTTATATGATACCTATATTAGGCATTTGGGGATAGGTTAGGAGATAGGGGAGAAACTGGGCATTCAGAGAGTATTTTAAAGAATTTCTTACCTTTTAAGGTTATAATTAACATGTTAAGAAGTAAAATACTCATGCAGGATAAGAGTCTTGGGACCCAAATCTTTATTAAAAATACATTTTTTTTCTGTTTTCTGTACGTATGAAGGAAAAAGAATACAATTAGATGGTTATTACTGAAAACCACACTCATCTAAAATATGAATAAAGAACAGTTATGAATTTCTGATTTTCAAATATTTATACATTTTAACAGATGAACTTTCTTCAGACAATTATATTAACCACTTCAGTACCACATTCACCGGCCGGGAAGCCTTGCCCACAGCCGGCACTCACAGTCCGCACGATAGTTTGTGCTGTGCATTGACGACGGATCCGTTTTGCTCTTGTGCGCTGAGGAAAGCTTTAAAGCACTGAAAGCTTGTTTTACTTTACAGGCAGCTTTTGAAAATAACTATAATAACTCCTACTAAGGACTTGTTAAAAGGTCACAGATTCGTAGTAACTTATTAGCTGAACGTACACACTGCAACTGCAGAGATAAAAGCTGTAAAAGTAAAAGCTTTTGGCTGTCGACTAAAGTCAAC
>CAUYPO010090355.1:0-28840 GCA_963574435.1 Cheirogaleus major
ATGCTATCCTGGATTAAGCTTAAGCCCGTTATCCAAAGTGAGGCGACACAAGATATGGAAAGTGGGCTCGACATCTACTCGCCATCAAATTGGTACTGACTGATTAAAACTATGGTGCTCAAATGGTGGTAGTGTTCACCAGTGTTTCGGGGGGGGGGGGCAAGACCCACATCATAGAGATGTGGAGAGCATTGTGGGGGGAGGAAGAGCACACCTCTAACCCTTCTTAGGGAGAGGCAAAGTTATACAATGTATCCAAAATGTAAAAAAAAAAAATCTTTTGTCAGATGGAGGCCAGGCGGGAGGGGGGAGGAAGTGTAGAGTTACATAAAGTGTGCTGGGCGCGTCACCTGGGGATTGGACTCGCTTGAGGCTCTGGCATGTGGGGGGGGAGGGGTGGTAGGGGCAATGTATGTAATCCTAACAATATTTGTACCCCCATTATATGATGAAATAAAAGGGAAAAAAAAAAGAAAACACAAAAAATATATAAAAATAAATAAATAAAAATAAATAAATAAAATGGGCTAATGTATATAAAGTGCAGACAGTGGCATCTGATCCTTAGTAAACTCTACCTAAGCGTTGGATGTGTTGATTTTAACTACAAAGGGAGATACTTTTCCTTTGGTGCTACCCTTGTGCAGCTCTGGTGTTTATACCATGGAGTGGAGTGATGATTTTACAAACAACCATTTTTAAACTTCTGCTCAACAAAAGATATAATAGACGAAATTAAAGTTCTACCTGTCGGATCTCTTGCTGCAAGAGAGATACTAAGTCAGGGTCCCAAGATTGCCCCTTGGACTCCATCTCTGGGTTGCTGCAGAGCACATACTTCTCACAGGCAGGGGCACAACAGCACATCTGGTCCTCAGGACTTGTGTGACCACTGGCTTTGGCTTGGGCACGCACTGACATCCCCGCCAACGCTCACACTGGCTGACAGATCCTTGCACCAACCCTCTGTCCCTCCCGCCCTGCACAGGGACCCAGGCCTCATTCATTGCAGCTGGCACTCTCCCAGCATGCCCTGCCTGCCCTCCTCACTGTACTGCTCACAGTCATTTCCCTAATAAACGTCTTGCACGTCTAATCCTCTTTTGAAGTCTGTTCCTCGGAGGACCCAGACTAACACACCACACGTGTAACAGAGAGGAAATTCACGCCCTAGACTCCTTCCACAGCCAGTTCTGCTCCCTCAGCTTCAAAATGCATTCCTAATATGGACCAATGCCCCGCCCCACCCAACTCCTCGAGTCTAAGCCACTACCCTCTCCCCCACGATATTCAGCTTTTCAGAGGGCCTTTCCCGCCCCCCCCCCGAAATTGTGGTAAGGTATTCATAATATGAAATTTGCCATCTTAACCATTTCTAAGTGCACAGTTCTGGGGCTTAAAGTATATTCACACTGTTGGGCACCCACCCTCGCCATCCAGCTCCAGAACTCTTTTCATCTTGCAAAACTGAAACTCTATACTCATCAGAGGGTGTTTTTATCATAAAACCAGACCACAACATCCCCCTGTTCAAAGCCTTCCAAAAACTTCCCAATGTACACAGGAAAAAACAATCCAAGTCCCTACTTGGCCTGCAAGGCCCTCCATGACCCACCCCTGCTCCCCAACTCCAGCCTCATCCTCTTCCCAACACCTGCCTCCGGCCACACTGGTCCCTACTGCTCCTCCAACACACCAAGCTTGTTCCAGCCCAGGGCCGCTGCGTTGGCCATCCCCTCTCCCAGGAAGGCTCACAGACATTCCTGTGTTTTGGCCCCTCATTTCCCACCTTCATTTGCATGAGCCTCAGCCTCATCTGATCTCCCCTGACATCACAGCATGTGCATTTACTGACTAACACTAATTTTAGACTATATTACCATCGAGCAAAAAAATACAAAACTTAAAACACTCTCACAGACAACATGTGGATGCCCAAAACATGTTGAGGACTCCAGAAGTCCCTGGACATTTCCACTGCTATTCTTGAGGAAGAAGGGGAATTCTGTCCTTTCTGGTCCTTTCAGGATACTTAATTATTTCTACACTAAATTTCTTCCTATCTAAAACAATGACAATGCTAAATGCTCAGAGGACGTGGAACAACAGGAACTCTCATTCACTGCTGGTGGGAATGCAAAATGGTACGGCCACTTAGGAAGATAATTTGCTGGTTTCCTGCAAAACTGAACACACTCTTACCATATGATCCAGCAATCACACTCCCCGGTATATATCCAAAGGAGCTGAACACTTACAGCCACACAGAAACCTGCACACAGATGTTTATAGCAGCTTTATTCATAATTGCCAAAATTTGAAAACAGCCAGCACCTCTTTCAGTAGGTGAGTGGATACACTACTGTGATATATCCAGTCAATAAAATATTATTCAGTACTAAAGAGAGATAAGCTATCAAACCATGAAAAGAGATGGAGGACACTTAAATACATATTATTAAATGAAAGAATCCAGCTGGAAGGGGCAACACACTATAAGATTCCAGCTATAAGACATTCTGGAAAAGGCAAAACTATGGAGACAGTAAAAAGATCAGTGGTTGCCAGGGGTTAGGGGAGGGAAGGATGAACAAGAGGAGCACAGAGCACTTTTAGGGCGGTAAAAATATCTGTATGATACTATAATAATGAAAATATATCATTTTACATTTGTCCAAACTCACGGAAGGTAAAACACCAAAAGTGAACCCCAATGTAAATATGAATTTTAGATGATGTGTAGTGTAGCAAATGCACCGCTCTGGCAGGGGATAATGTGGATAATGAGGGAGCCTGGGGCGTGGAAGGGTGTAGGGAGTATATAGATATCTCTGTCCCTTCCTCTTCATTCTGTTACAGAACTAAAACTGCTCTAAAATATAAAAGTCTATTAAAAAACAACTCGTCCCTTAGTTGATGATTCAGGCATGGGGTGATGCACAGAAGCCCATGTCCCTTCATGTCACCGCTGTGCCAGTACTTCCCACCAGACATCTATAGAAACTAGAACTATTTGTGCGTCAGGAAAGCATTAGCCATGTCACAATCACTTAAGAATACTCGAGCAGCCTCCATCTTTGACAAATGCCAAGGTTTAATGTTGCAAGAAAAGATAAAATCCATATAACCTGTTACTAGAACAGTTTTCCACAATCTGTCTTCCTTCCCTTAGAGAGAAACTCAAGCAGTTTGTATGGTGTGTAGATGAAAAAGCAGCATCCCCTCAGACTACTTCTTGTCAGACTGCATGTCAGGCCTTGCCCAGCGCTGCGCCACTGGGTGTATTTGTAGCCCTGACTCTGTCTCTGGCTGAATGTTCTAGATGCAACCCTGGATCCCCCTGCCTCCCCACTTTATTGTCTCCATCCAGAATTCAGAAATTACCTTCAGAATTCAGAAATACCACTTAAAAAAAAAACAGAATTTGTTCTCCTCATATCCATTCTCTTTACAAGGCGATCAAATTCCAGGTTTCTCTTTCAGCTTCTGGAAAGATCTAATCCTATCTGGATTTTGTGCAGCCAACAAAAGTGCGAATCAACATCTGATATTTTCTTATACCTCACAGGTGCCAGTTCACATCAGCATGTTTCTTGCTTTCTCTGCTTCTGGTTCCCATTAGAGAAATTGCCTCACAGGACACCAGGAATAGAGACTTATCTGTTCCCCTTCCCCTTAAAGTTTAAACCTATAAACTGGATGGGAGAAATGTTCACATGTACGTTGTAATCCCTTTTTAAATTACTTCTAAGGGCACTTTTTTCTTTTGGGCTTAGAAGTGGTTAAACAAAACAATGTTCTGTCCAAAACTGCATTTTTCTTATTACTTTCTAATCATTTTACCACCAGCATAAAGACCTGTTCTTTTCCAACACTGGGCTCTTTAATCACTCCTGACAGGCCTCTGCTTTCAGCTTGGCTGGGCCCCAGCAAACACCACTGGGCTCCACTGCCCTTGGCTGCTCTACTAAAGGCCTTCCTCTAGATAACACAACTCATTTAAAGAGCGAGTGGGAAAAAAGAAGAGGAAGAGGAAGGCCTTTGCACCTCATGAAAGCTCCTCTTTGGAGTCAGGTCCAGCGCAGCACTGGCGGCTGGATGCACACTCAGACACCCTTCAGCACACTGGAGGCATGCCCCTACCCATCCCAACACGGCACTGTGATCAGAATAAGCTGGAGGCTGGGAGTTTTCAAATCCCATTAAACTTGACGGCCAAGCTATTTATTAATATTAGCAATTAAATCCATGCAGCTCAATTTTCAAACTGCATTCAAATACAGTCTCTTGTTGGAGATCAAAATAATCTCTTGGGGGAAGCAGGGCAGACATTCTTATCCCACTTGTACAGAGAAACGAAGGTGAATGAGGTCTTCTGGTATGTTCTCCTCTAAGGCATTGCCAAAAGTTATGTGGCTAAAAAATGGTATAAATTATCCCATGGGGGTGGTGATAATTTCAATAGTTAGTACAGACTTCCATCGCTTTAGGAAAATGTCATCAGATAAAAACAGATATACTAAGTGATGCTCTGACCAATGAGCAGGATTTGGAAGGCAGAAGGGGAAGGGTATTCCAGGCAGAGGGAGCTGCTCAGCCAAAGGTGTGGAGGCTGGATGTGGTATGACCTTGACGAGCCCAGGACAGGCAGATGACAGGCTTCCAGGGCCCGGAGGCAGGAGTGCAGCTGCACAGTCACTGGAGCAACCCCAGGAGGAGGCCTATGGGGCTGGCTCACTCAGAATCTTACCATTCATTCTAAACAAAAACACTTAAAGCCCTGAGATGTCCACACCAAGGCCCCAAGGGCAGATCTGGGCAGACTTCCCTCCCTTAGGCTGGGTCTGCATCAGAGGGAATCCCCAGGCTGTGTCACTGTGTCCACCTGAGGATTCCTGGCAAAGGAAGGTAGACAAAGGGAGCAGCCCTACTCCTGGAGCCATGAAGGGCCAAACTGAAGATGTGTGAGGAGGGAGGGAGAGGGCACCAGACTGGCCATAGCCAGGTTCAGGCCTGACCTCACCAGAGCGGGTCGACATACCCCTCAAGCCCCTCGGGTCACATCACTGGGCCTCTCTGACTCCCACAGACCTATCCACAACCACCAAACCCCCACCCATGGTCACCCTGTTCCTTCTCTGTAAATGGTGTCTAGACTCCAGCAAACGACTTCTATGACAGACTTCTTTTGAAGGAAAGGAAGCTATGATCTGGGCAAAACCACATGGCCAGCACTGTGCTTGATGCTAGATGCATGTACCATGCCCTAAACCTTACAAAACCCTTTGGGGGGAGAAGTGATGTCTCCATTTAACAGACAGAAGCTGGAGACCCAGGTTGCTATATAATCTTCCCCAAAACATACAGAAAAGCCAGATTCCAACCCCAAGAGGTCCTGTGGAGCCCCACACTTTTGTTCACATCCATCTTTATGGCAGCATAATTTTAAGTTGGCAAGAAATACCCAATTTGAGGGCATAACAAATAAACAGCCAGGTAGCCAGCACAAGGCAGAGCCCCACTTCCACCAGGGACTGGCCAGGGAACTGCTGGCAATGAGGACTTTTGCCCAGGATGCACATAAATCATCAATTCTCACAGGACTTTAAAGGACAACCCTGTGTGCAAAGCTGAATACATACCCTCCTTCTCCTGGCTAGCAGTGGCATGCAGTAGAGCTGAGCTGTGGTGCAGAAGGAAAAGCCTCACCAAACTACCTGGTGGTGGGTGGTGCATGTCCACGTGCCCTTGGCACTTGGCATCCAGCCCAGTGAGTCCATAGTCACTTCAGGCAGCTGGGAGAAGCCATGTGGCCCTAGCATCACCTTCCTGGTCTTGACTCTGTTACTCTGCTCTGCTCACGAAGCCACAGCAGAGGCAGCCTTCTCAACAGAGGGCAGCAGAACCGCAGCTACCTTCAGCTTGTGCCTTAGGCCAAGCAGCCCACCAGGCAGCCTCTTCCTGTCTGCTGACTCAGGCCCGACCTCTGCCCTCCAAGAACACAAGCACCATAGGAAAGAGCCCCTGTGGGTGGGGGTGATGGTAGAGGAGGTGCACCTTGGAGAAAATGCACAGAATTTAATATGGCAAATAAGTGGCCGCATGTGCTGAGAGCCTCTGCAAGGAGGGACTGCAGACCCGGGGTCTGCAGAGGGAGGTGAGGCTGGATGGTTTTGCAATATTTGGGGAGCGGCAGGAAGAGCGGGGCCTGGTACTTACCATATGAGGGACCCAGGTGAATCTCCCCTTCTGGGCCTCCCTCCTCCTCAGTCAAAGGAGGCCAAGGAAACCTGTGATCTCCCTGTACCCTGCATGCGAATGCTGCCCTACCTGTCCCCGTGAGTCAGTCAGGTGAACACATGGTGGAAATGGGTGTGTCAGATACACTTGGGGAAAGAGATGTGCTTACAAGCTGAGCAGCAAGGAGAGTGGGGACCTGGGACTGGGATGGGGGAGTGCAGACAGACCCTCCTCCATTCTGGTGGAGAAAGGGGGTGAGAAAGTGGTGGTCAAGGCATCCACCTGAGACCAAGTTCCCCAGTGTTCCCCAAGCTCTGTCCCTACCCACCTGACACCTTGATCCCAACACACGTACTCACACACACACACCAGAAAACTACCCACAAACATGTTTGCGCACCCACTCTCACACACAAATGTGTGCATGCACACACACACACACTACATGCCCCACACACACCACATACATGCACACACACCAGGAAACTACACAAACACATGTGTGCACATGCATATGTACTACATACACACATCACACATGCATATACAAACACACCAGGAAACTGGGAATATATGAAGCAAGCTTATAAAATCATAAAATCTATACCTGACCTGTGACTGCAACCTCGATAATTTAGTAAAACATTAATCTGTAATGACCTAGGGACCAAAAGAATCCCAGACTTTACTAACTGGACCAGCTCACCACAGAGATCAGTTTTGAAGCTGCTAAGCAACAGACTGCAAGTCAGAGGGCAGGGGACAGGGGATCCCCACACATGCCATCTGCCCAGGCTCCAGGAAAGCCACAGAAGGACAGCCGCCTTCCGCACAGGGCCCCTGGAGGCTGGTGCAGCTGTACACAGGCACCAAGGAGCCTGCCTGAGGCTCTCCTGCCGCACACAGGGCACTGACGAGGACAAGCGCCCAGAACAGGGAAGTCTGTTGAAGGCCATGTCCTGCGGTGGGAAGGTCCAGAGGATGGTGGCAGGGGAGGGTCTCGGGCTCCGAAGAAACCATGAAGGCCCCTCACCCAGAGTCAGCACTTGTCACAAAAGTCCTGTGGGGGCCAGGCACAGTGGCCAGTGGCTCAGGCCTCTCACCCTGCACTTTGGGAGGGGGAGGCAGGAGGATGGCTTGAACCTGGAGTTCAGACCAGCAAGGGCAACACAGCAAGATTCCATCTCTACAAAAAATATTTTTTTAAAAAATTAGCCAGGCGTGATGGTGCACACCTGTTGTCCTAGCTACTTGAGAGGCTGAGGCCGGAGTTGGAGGCTTCGGTGAGCTATGATCACACCACTGCACTCGAGCCTGGGTGACACAGCAAGACACCGCTCTACACCCTCATTTCATAAGAAAGAAAGAATAAAAAAGCACCTTGTTACACATCTCCCAAATTGTAATGAGCATTAGATTAGCTTTGCACCTAGATTCTGTGAAAACAGAGGCATATGTCCCCACTAGGAGAGGAGAAATATTAAGTCAAGAATACACATCTGTTTTTAAGAAGGGAATCAGTTATTAATTAAAGACCGACTAGGAAGCAAAGCTCTGGGAATTAAAAAAAAATCACACACACACACAGTTTAATCAGGTACTAGGTTGTAAATCCCTTTTCTGGGCAGATATAAAAAAATGTTGAAATTTTTAATATGTACAGCCAGGAAGCTGCACAAGGAGCCCCCCTGCCCACAGACCAGACTGCATCCAAGGGAGGAAGGTCCCACCATGCAGCTTTAAGAAAGAGCTGCCTTGTAAAACTGCTTTATTTGACAGCCCAATTAAGGCAAACTACATTACAAATAGGTGTAGCGTAACGTATATGGCATATAACATACAAATATATAATACAATACATCCAGCATAAATTATACCATATCCAACTATACTCATCAGAAATGCAAATCTGCATTCAGGAGTTTGTGAATGAGTTTTGGATACCTGTGGGAAGTGATGAAACACTGGTAGTGACAGTTTAATAGTCACAACTGTCACCAAGCCTACAATGCCCTCAAATGGCTTCTCCCCCACCTCAATTTAGAAATAAACTCTTTGTTTCCCAGAAAGAGAAAAAGTTCCTTGTCATTTCAAATGCTGGCTCAGTATATTACCTGCACACTATATATAAGTGGTTAAAAACAAAAGTGCTCTGACCTTTCCAAAGCTGAGGCTCAGGAGGTGCTTTGTTTATTTCCCCACAGTTCCTGTGCCAGTGAGGTCATTTGCACCTACGCTAGGTACAGGCCAGGAGCCTGGTCTCCAAATTTTACAGCATCAGGTCAAGAGAGCTAAAAGCACTTGAAAAGGGACCATTTGTACAGAATATCTCCCTTAATTCATTCGACAAGTCCCAACTTTTAATCCATACAGTGAGTAACATTTCCATTTTTCAGATGTAGAAACTGAGGCTCAGGAAGATGAATTAAGTCACAAAGTCTCCCTGCCTTTCACAGATGATAAAGAGGCCTGACAGAGCTGGTGTTCTGCAAACAAGTAGGAGATTCAGACTCCCACAACAGAGAAGAGGAAGGAGGGAACAACAATTATCTTAGAAGTTTTCCTTGCATTTTCTTTATCTAATTCTTTCCTATATAGTAGAAACATCTCATTGCTAAGCCAAAGCAGAATGCTCCATTTTCTATCCTTATGCATCACAAAATGAAGTCAGCTTCCCTCTCCCTATCAGGGTCTTTCCTCTAGGAAACCCAAATCTCAGGTGCTCAATCAACTCTCCATGGAGCCCACCCTACTTGTCCCAGTTATTGCCAAGGCCTTCCCACGCCTCAGGACTCTACTGCGCACAGACCTCAAAATGCGGCTCCTGATGGGGACATGGGTCACTGCTGCTGTTTATCACTGGGACTCTCGAACTGCTGTGGGGCTGGCCTGAAATACCCAGGGCCTTCCTTGGGCAACCCCACCCCCATCACACCCCATGGGGCCCTGGCTAAGCATCAACAACCATCTGGACAGCCACTGATTTTCCTTTAGTCTCAACTGAGGTAACAATAAAAGACCACTGCTGAGCTTACTGTTGACAGGAAACTGGTTCATCAGCATGGAGGTATTGAATGAACATTTTATTTACACTGGAAAAACAAATGACCGTTTAAAAGCCATATACTTAGGAATGGAATTCTGACAAATGCTACAAGATGGTATGCTAAATGAAACAGACCAGTCACAAAAGGACAAAGACTGCATGTTCCACTTCTATGAGGTCCTGAAAGTGGCCAAATTCGCAGACACAGAAGGCGGAACAGCGGCTACCAGAGGCTGGGGGAGGAGGCAGCAGGGAGTCGCTGTTCCAGGGTGCCGAGAATCTGTCTGGGACGATGAAAGGAGTTCTGTGGATGGATGGCAGCGATGGGGCAAAACAACGTGAGTGTGCTTAACGCCACTAAACTGTACACTTGAAAATGGTGTAGATGGTAAATTTTACGATATGCATATTTTACCACAATAAAGAAAGAAAAATTCATATGCTTAAAAATAGCAAAAAGAAAAAAAATCCACATTCTTCCCTAAAGTATGAGTGCATGGAAAGCTAAAACTGCCATTTCAAGGGAGCAACAGAGTTTGTGCCCCTGTCTGGAAGGAGTGCGTGGGCCCTGGTTGCGCCCGCCCCCCTGCCCCAGCTAGCCGGGCAGCAGTCTGCCAGCTCCTGCCGTCACCTGGCACTCAGGCACTCACGGCTGCAACGTAAGCCCCATGCGAACGGGAACCAGACTGCTAGGATGACTTGTATCCCCGAGAGGTCGATTCACAGTTTTTTCCTCAAGTCTGAAATGAAGTCCAGTTCTTACATCTCCAAATTCTTCCACTGATTATTTTAAAGGCAGACACTTGTAGAACAAACAACCCCAACCCAATATTTTCTGTAAAGATAGCCACAAAGGCTTTCTCCTAGACCAGTGCCTGAAGCCAGAGAGTCAGCTCATTCCCTACCAGCTGGTCTCCCCACACTCTCCGTGTCCCAGAAGGAAGGGCCTGCCCACTCCTTTCAGTGGGCATTTGAGCTACTCTGCAGACAAAGAGGCCTAAAAACAAACGCAACAGGCTTCTAGAACAGGTTTACTAGCAGCTCATAAAAATACCTCAGGCCGAGGTTGTCTAGAAGTATATGGCAATAAAATTCCCATACTTATTTTATGTATTTAAAAGGATATTGCTGCATTCTCAAAACAAAATCCGCTTGATTTCCAAAAATACAATCAGTGGAGGATTTAAATATTTTTAAAGGACAGTGGTTTTAGATATTCAAAGGAACAAAAACAACAAAAGTGAACCACTCCTAAAGGGTTAGGAATTGCTGCCCTGACATGTCCTCATGGCATCCTTTTCTAAACCTTGAGCCAGATTTGGTGCCAGGGATAACAAAGGGATACTGGGATACAGAGATTCCTCCGATCAGAACCTTAGACCTCTAGTAACTTAAATCTGCCCTTCACTTCACCCCGGGGTGTCCATGAGGTCCACCACAAGGGGACCACATCCCTCCTGGCGCCAAGAGCCCAAGAATGGGCTGCTGAGGCAGGCTCAGTCCATAAAGGAAGGGAAGGCCTGGCGGGGGGAGGGGGGTTGTCCGAAATGAGAGCTAGGCCTTCAGCCAAGCCAAACATGCCATCCTTGGAGAAGAGTCACCTAATCACAAACCCTGCTATTTTCCACTGAGGAAAGTGAGGCAGAGGGTGACCCAACCATGCAGAGCAAGGAAGTAGAGTTAAGGCTCCACATGCCCTGGTGGGGGACACCTCTCAGCACTCAGCAGAGCCACCACACCACAACTCTACAGAAGGCGCCAGGGTGGAGGGCAGCCACGCGGACACCTAGTCCAGGCTGACAAGAGCCAGTCTCACAATCAGAGAGCCCTGGCTCCTCATGCTCCCCATGGGACCTTGGAGGCTGCTCATTTCTGATGCCATCTGTGGCTTTAGCAACCTATGTTTCCAAGTTAATGAGGCAAAGCCTCCAAAAAGGGAAGAAACAAACTGCTCATCACTCATTGGTTTAAGACAGCTTGCTGCCTGGGACAGCTCTGAAGCTCACAGCTGCGGAACACACATGCACGCGCGCACACACAACACACACAAATACACACACCACATACACATCATACATACACACAACACACTAATACAAATAGCCCACACAACACATACACATCACACATACACGTACACCACACATACAGAAACACATATAACAAACAAACAACACACCACACATACAGAAACACACAACACAGAAACATATACCACACATAAACACAGGCAACACACAAATATACAACACACATGCCACGCATAGACACACACCACACAAACACACGCACTACATGTACACACAATACATATACAAACATACGTAACACATACCACATATACACAACAGACACAACACAAACATGTTACACACACAACACACACCATACATATACAAATATATATATACAAATACATATACACAACGCATACACCAAGCACACCAAACATACACAAACACACCACACACATGACAGTATACACACTCTCTAAAATCTCTTTTCCTTTTCAGAAGACCACAAACCCTTACACCACATGGTAGATGAAGGCAGGGGGATGATGCAAAAGGTCGCACTTTATAGAAAACAGAAATTAAAGCAAATTTGAAGAAATTGGAGAGAAAGTCCAAGAATTAAGAAAAGGAGCCAACTAGCATGTTCTTTTTAATATTTTTTAAGAGCTAAAAGCAGAGTCTTTCCTAGGAAATTCTTGATCGCAGTAGAAGACTGCATATTAAAGAAAATGCAGAAAATTACAGGCTAGATTTATGTGCAACCCTGAATTGCTGGTTTTAAGAAACTATTAATAATGATAAGGCAAAAACACCACATTTTATTTAAAGAGAATACTTTGGGGGGAAAAAAAACAGTAATAATTGCTGAGCAGGCATAATAAAGGAGACTCAAGAGGGAGGGTTTTAAACCACACCAAAACCCTGAGAAGCATCGCTCCCTGAAGCTCCTGCAGCAGGCCAGCAGTGACCTCAACTCCGCCCGCAGGGAAGTGGGGGGCTGGGAAGAGGTGCCTCAGAGCAGGTGACCCACCCGAGGCAGCGAGGCAGCAATGCCGCTGTGGCCTGAGGGGCTGCGCTGCAGAGGAAGCCTTTGTGTCCCCACCAAGTCGGACAATTCTGTGGCTCTTCCCTGCTGCCAGGTGGGACGTCTGCAACAACAAAGCGCCCGCTTGTGAGGAAAAATTCTGCCCTGACCCACAGAGCAAGGTCTTTGCATAGAAGCCTTTGGGGGAAGTCTGTGCATTTGGGGAAAAGAAACCCTAAAGGGTGATTCTGCAGTCTGAGCACCTGGCAAACCCAGAGCAGCCTTCTCATGGGCACGTGGTCGCAGGGCTGCCACAGAAACCGCCAAGACTGGATCAGGCTTGGACAATCTCAGCTCTTGCCAAAGGATCACCTAGCTGTGGCCAGAGGACACCACTCAGGTCTCTGACACCCAGAGCCGTCTCTTCCACCACAACCTGTCTTCTCTTGTCATTCACAGAGTTTCCGAAAATCCCTTCAGTTTTCTTCACTTTGTTGTTGTTGTTTTTGCCTTAAGCCACAGTCAATAGTCTCTGCATTACGTGGATTTCATATGTCTCTTTTGTCTTTATTTTTCTAGTAATTCCTTTTATCATATTTTAAAGAAGCTTTATTAGGGAGGCCCACTACACAGTTCTTTACCACTGAAGTTTGAGAAGCACCAAGGACTGCCTAATGGCTTTAGAGCACTTCTAACCCAGTGGATTTAGGTTTTCAAGCTTTTCTATTTTTCTAAGTGTGGTAAGCACCTACCATAAAATTTGCCATCTTCACCGTGTTTAAGTGGACAGCCAAGCGCACACTGTTGCGTAGCCATCACCACTATCCATGCCCAGAGTTCTTTTATCTTGCAAAGCTGACTCTCCGTCCCTGTTAAGCACTAACTCCCCAATGGATTTCATCTGCTTGTTGTTTTTTTTTTTAATGGAAGGAGATAAAGTGGCAGGGGGCTGAGTCACAGTGCCCTACGAAACCCATAAAGGTGAGAAATCTGCAGAATTTTCTTTAAATGTGAAACAGGAAGCCCTTTATTCTAAGTCAAACATTCTCAGGGGCCAGCACACGTAATTTTTCCCGGTGGAGCAGCACACAGCCCCAGATCCCTCCTCGCAGCCACAGAGTAGGACTGTGCTGGTGGCTTGGGAGCCAACACATGTGGACATGTCCTTCCCAAAGACAAGCGGACACAGAGGATGTGCCCAAAATCATCAGGTGCAGGAAGTGAAGCGCTGCCTCCCCTGGCTCCCTGGGCAGGAGGATTGGAGTGGCTGCCCCACTCAATTTCTTTTAAGACATCACCATGTGAAGCCCTAAGTTTCATTTGTCATCAGTGAAGGGGGATTCTGCACAGTGAAAAACCATAAGATAAACAGCTGGAAAGGTGATGTGAAAACAGAAGGGATCAAAATTGAGTCAATTAAGTCACCTTTCTGAGCAAGCCACATTCCAGGCAGCCATGCAAAGGGCCTTTTCTGACAGGAAGCCGGGCGTTTCCCACTTGGCACGATGTCTACAAAGGGGCCCCTTCCCGAATTCCTGAAATCCATCCTCATAATCCATTCCTTAAACAGAAGTCATCTTCTCCAGATACCTGATACTTCAAAGAAGTACTTCTCTTCTGAATGGACCCCAAAACTGAGTGGAAGGAGTGGTAAGCCCCTGCCTCACAGGTTGCCCAGCCCAAGGTGGATCAGGTGCCGCCCCGCCCCCAACTCAGGGTGTGAACAGTTGGCCTGGCCCTGGCCCCCCCACACCGGAGCCACCCGCCTCCACCTGGGGGCCGGACAGAGTCAGAGGAAAAATAGAGAATGTCTGGTCTTGAAGGAAACACCGAGGGGTTTGTGATGGAACTAAGTTGTCATGGGAAATAACTTCTTTGGAGACTACAAATGCCACAAGACAAGACAAAAACCCCACGACAAAAAGCTGGATAAGATGACATGTGGAATCCAAAAATGAGTCTGGAGGTACAGGTGACCAAGCTGTGTTACCAATGCGGGGAGGGAGGAGTTGAAAGCAGCTCCCTGGTTTCCACCATGCAGGAGGGAGAGAAGGGGAGTTTGCTTTTGGAGGTGCAGTCCCCAAGGCACCCTCAAGCATATCCAGTGTGAGATGTTTAGTAGCAACAGATACACAGAAAACATCCATCAAAACATTTCCTGACTATGCAAACTCAGGCAGCTTTTTAAAATATAATAGGAAAAACAGAACTTTTTAATGACTTTTTAACAAGGAGCACAAGTAGGCTTAACAGAAGTTATCTCAAACACCAGTCTAGCACTTTCTGCAAGCCAAGCACTGGTTCTAAAGACTTTATAACTATTAACTCATTTAATCCCCACAACAATGACCCCAGGAGGTAGGTAGATACTAGGTAGTACCCTATGGGAGGGGATGTTTACCCATGATTCAAGGAACACACCATTATCATGGGAAAATAAACAATATTAGTCCCAGTGAAAGATATTTAAAATAAATTCAGCATCCCTCCACTGTTGCTTCAAAATTAATACTAATGACAAATAAAAATTAACATCATACTTAAGAGATTACCCAAAATGAGCTCCACTGAGGTTTTAAACATTTAATAGAGCCAAGAGAAACAGCACTGAGATTTCAAGTGGAAGGTGCCAATTAAAAAGTGACTCAAATTCCTTTAAATGTAAACACCTTATATTTTCACTATGAAAACCCATAAAACTGACACTTTGGACAGTTAAAAAGTCTGCTGATCAGGACTTCCCTTCCCTCACCCCAGATTAGTGCATCATGGAAGATCAGGCTATTGTAGCATTGAGCCAACAGAGGAACTTAAGAAGAAACCACAATGACCCCAAACCTCTTTAATTTACAGAGCACCAGAGTCTACTGGGCCTAACACAACACCCTGCTTTGCCAAAAACAACCTATAGAATTTTTTCCTGATGAGAAAATTTAAATTGCTTGCTAATTACTTTTCCTCCTCCAGTGATCCGTCTTGGAATCTTGTAGCCTGGGTACATACTTTGCTGGCCGGGTAACAAGAGTCAAAGCAAGGCATGGTAGGACTAGGCGCATGGTGCCCAGGCCTCTGCACAGGAGGTCTTCAGTGAGCTCCTGGGGGGTAGGGGTAGGAGCAAGTGTAAAACTCGATGCCACAAATAAGTCAGTTATAACAAACACACACACACACAGGTGCGTGTGTGACTGTAACTCGGCTGGTTTCCATCTTAAAAAGCAAAAACCTTCTCTTATTGGAAAAAATATGTGTCCCCACTGATTGAGAAGTCAAAAATGAAGACCATGCCTCCCTCCCCTCGGGCTCCCATGTTACTGGAGCAAAGACCAGGCAAAGATCCCTCCGGTTCAATCTGTGGATTTTAATACCTTGGGAAACAGTGTTTTTCAAAAGGAAAGGAATACTGTGCTTTTTCTTCAAAGCATCTGCTATTTTTTCAAGTGCTGTGACACTCATTACTTTTGACCTGTCCATTTAGAAGAAAGAAAACACATGGCAATGCCTAGTGCTGGCAGTGGTGGGTGAAACAGGCAATCTCAGACTTTCCAACTGGAGAGTAAACTGAAGCATGTACACAGGAGGCAATCTGGCCAGATTTATCAAACAACTTCAAAGTACCTCAACCTATTATTATTGCTAATGTCTGCACCCCAAAATATCTCAGGGACCTATTAATTTTGTATATGAGAATCTTCCCTTAAGTAATAACTTTGAGATATGACACCAAAAACACAGGCAATAAAAGCAAAAATAGACAAGCTGGACTTCATTAAACCAAAAACATTTCTGCCCAGCAAAGAAAGCAGAATGAAAAGGCAACCTATGCAATGGGAGAAAATATTTGCAAATCATGTATCTGATAAGGGGTTAATATCCAGACTACATAAACAACAAAAATAAATAAGCAACCTGAATTAAAAATGAATAAAGGACTTGAAGATACATTTCTCCAAAGAAGATATGCACCTGTTGATAAGCACATGAAATGATGCTCAACATCACTAATCATTAGGGAAATGTAAATTGAAACTACAATGAGATACCACTTCACACCAATTAGGATAGCTACTACTAAAAAACAAAACAAAAACAGAAAAAATAACAAATTTTGTCAAGGATGCACAGAAATTGGAACCCCATTCCTACTACTGGCGGGATGTAAAATGGTGCAGCTGCTATGGGAAACGGTAGGGAAGTTACTCAAGTAGAACTATCATATGATCCAGCAATCCTACTCTGGGTATATATCCAAAATAACTGAAAGCAGGATTTTAAAGAGATATTCCACACCCACGTTCACTGACCATTATTCACAATAGCCAAAAGGTGGTAGCAACTCAAGTGTCCATTGGCACATGAGTGGATAAGATGTAGTATGTGCTATACACATATAATGGAATATTATTCAGCCTTAAAAAAGGAAATCCCATGATATGCCACAACACGGATGAACCTGAAGACATTATGCTAAATGAAATAAGTCAGTTACAAACAGACAAATACTGTGTGGTTCCACTGACCACACAGTAGCAACCACAGCAATCAAATTCAGAGATGGAGAGTGGAGGCTGCCAGGGGCAGTGGGTGGAGGGAAGTAGGAAAATGTCATATAAGGGGGCAGAGTTTAAGTTTTGCAAGATGAGTAAGTTCTTTAGATTGTTTGCACAACAACATGAATGTATTTAACTGAATGATATACTTAAAATGGTTAAGACAGTATATTTTATATTATGTGTATTTTACCACAAATAGACTTTTTTAATCAATACTTTTTTAAGAAATAACTTCAAATACAGAGAGACATTATATTTAAACAACAGTGGGCTTTTATTAAACACATAAAATATGTAATACTTTTAATACTATGGAACAATGGAAACAATGTAAAACAGAACAATAGAAAAATGCTTAAGAACACTATTTTTCCTTCACTAGACTTCCAAAACAAACACCTGGGACAAAGGAAGGGGCAGGCCCTTGCTAGGCCCATGTCTGTGTCTGCGCACTATCCTACCTACCACCTGCTCCTTTTAAAAAGATACAAAACACAGTGTTCTACATAAAGGCACTTTTTGGAAACACAATACAATAGAAGAAAGTATAGTCATGTGTCACTCAACAATGGGGACATACTCTGAGAAATGCATTGCTAGGCCATTTTGTTATTGTGTGATCGTCACGGAGTCAACTTACAGGGACCTAGATGGCACAGCTCACTGCACACCTAGGCTACACTATTGCTCCTACACCACACACCTGTGCAGCATTGTTACTATTCGGAATACTGCAGGCCACCTGTAACACAATGACAGATATCTGTGCACCTAAATATATCTGAACATAAAAAAGGTACAGTAAAGACACAGTGTAAAAGATTAAAAATGGTACACTTGTAAAGGACATTTAGCATGAATGGAGTTGCAGGACTGGAAGTTGCTCCGGGTGAATCGGTGAGTGAGTGGTGAGTGAATGTGAATGTTGTGTTGCGGCAGGAGGCACGTGATGTCACTGTCCCTTTATTGAGGGTGTTCACTTTCGGCTCTGGGTTAAGGGGGGGTCTGCCAGCTCTCTCCACTAGGATATTACTGTGCACTGCTGTAGACTTTTAACAACACTATACACTTAGGCTACAACAAATTTATATTAAAAATAATAATTGCACTACAACATTAAAACACTGGGGGACAGGAATTTTTCAGCTCCATCATAATCTTACAGGACCACTGTCATATATGCTGTCTGCCGTTGACCAAAACATCATTATGTAGCACATGACTATATTTTAAAAATAAGCTTCAATAAATAATTCAACAAATAAATAAGGGAGAAGGGACAGAAAGATTCAACTACTAAATGTAGAAGGGAAACACAAGCCACCTTAGACAAAAGCCACAGTCAGTGTTGCAAGCAAGAACCACAGACAGATGCTAGTAGGGATGGAAGCGTGAGAGACTCACATAGTCTCCACGCGTCTTTCCAAAAGATACACACTAATTAAGATAGGAAAACAGCAGCTTCGCAATGGAGAGAGCTGGCAGACACCACCTGAACCCAGAGATGAAAGTGAAAACCCTCAGGAAAGGGACAGGGACATCATGTGCCTCCTGCCACAACACAGCACTACCTCTGTGTCTTCCTGCCCAACACTACCCAAGTCTACGCAAACGAAAACAGACAAACCCATTTCAGGCACATCCTACAAAATGTAACTGCCGTACTCTTCCAAAGTGTCATGGTCCAGAAAAACAAGGCAATACTGAAGAACTGTCACAGATGGGAACAAATAAGGCAACGTGTGAATTAAATGCAACCTGGGATCCCAAATCAGATCCCACACCCCAAAAACAGACATTAGTGAGAAAACTGGTAAGATTCAAACAAGACCTGTGGTTTACCAGCATAATAGTATCACACCAATGTTAACTTTCTAGTTTTGATCAATGTATCACCTGATTTAAGATACTAACATTAGGGAAGCTGAGTAAAGCAATATGGAACTGTATTATTTTTGCAACCTTTCTGTACACCTAAAATTATTTCATATTTGATAGAACAGTAAGGAAATTATAATTTATTGTATACTTCAAAATAGCTCTAAGAGAGAACTGTAAAGTTTCCAACACAAAGGAAAGATAAATGTTTGAGGTGATAGATATTCTAATTACCCTGATTTGATTATTACATGCTGCATATACATGTATCAAAACATCACATGTACCCCAAAAATATGTACAACTATGTCAATAAAAGATATACAATAAATTAAAAATAAAATTATTTAAAAATAAAAAGAATGTGTGTGTATTCCTCTGCCAGAATGTGCTTTCTTCTGAAATCAAAGCAAAAATCTTTGTATTTGAGAGAATGTGACAGTTGAGTTTTTCAGGAAAAAAAAATTTATTAAATCTAACAAACATGTACTAGATGAATATTTAGGATATTTCTGGTTTATCAGTTATAACTATTCTTTCAGTAATTTTTAAATGTAATATTTCTTTAATATTCTATTTCCCATATTATATTAGAGGTTAATAAAATAATTTGATCTTTAACCAATACTATCTTGAGATCATAAAAATTGACAGGAATAAATATTGAACAGGCCAGCAAAGAGTACAACATAGTACGCTCTTTAAAAAAAATGGCAATATTTATTAAAATTTAAAATGACTACGAAATCTACCAGACAGCAGTATCTGATACAAAGCCTCCAAATGCATCGATGACAAGGATTCACAGTTGACAGAGGCTGAGTATTTTTTATTCTTTGGAATGCATTGCATTTCCAGTCTTTTTAAAACTTAGTCTCTTTTTTCTCTTTGGTCCAGAGAAGAAACAAAATGGTTCTGGCTTTGCTAATCAATGAAAATGGCACAGAATTCTGTGCCGCGCCAGCGGAGGTGAGGACGTGTCTGTCGCCTTCAGGAAATTCAGTGGCTAAAGCTGCCAAGATGACAGAATTGCCAAGAGCTGCCCCTGGGTCCGCTGGCATTAAAGACTTGACCAACAGGGGGAGGCACTTAACTCTAGCTGGCACGGGAACGCAAGGGTTAACATGGCCCAGGAAAGTGTGATACTGTGAGGACCAGGGATTCAACTCAGAAGCACTTTTAAGAGGCAAATGTAGTACCCACTTCCTTGCCCTATAGAAAATTCCCCCCAAGGGTACGAGCTCTGTTTACCAGGGACTATTTCAAACCTCCAGTGGATTTCTTCTCTAAACTATCCCCAAATCCTCCTCCATTCCAGCCACTCTTTGCCTTCACCAATCTTGACGGTTAAAAAATCTAATTTTCAAAGTTTTCACATATGAGGTGCCTAGAACAGTCAAAGTCATTGAGGCAGAGAGGAGAATGGTGGTCTCCGAGGGTCTGGGGGAAGGAAGGAATGGGGAGTTGTTGTCCAATGAGAACAGAGTTTCAGTTTTGTGAGATGAAAAAGTTCTAGAGATGAATGGTGGTGCTGGCTGCCTAAGAATGTGAATGTGCCTAATGCCGCTGAACTGTACGCTGAAAAATAGTTCAGATGGTCAATTCTATGTATATTTAACCACAACTTTTTAAAATGTTTAAAAAAAAATGAAGTTTTACAGAATTAAAGTGCAAAGTCTCTCTGGAAAGTTAGAGGTTTACAGCCAGAAACTTTTCTTAACAAATTGAAAAACTCAGGCTGTTACTCCCTGAAGTCAGCTTGCGGCGTGACCGCCATGGCCCAGGTGCCGGCCACCTGTCTGCCTGCTGGGCCGTGCTGCATGTCTGGACATGCCTCGGTCACAGCCAGGCCCATGGGAGAAGGGACCATGCAGCCACAGAGTTCCGCAGAATTACGACAACTTCAGTTTACAGGCTAAGAACTCAGTTACAAACCAGCCTCATTTCACCTCATAGGGTTGACTTATAACTTGGTAAATATTATTTTTCCAGTCAAGCATAACAAGACAATATCTCAAGTGTATTTGCAGAGAGTTTAAGCCTCCAAGAAGCTTCAACTTTTGTTCAGGAAATCAAGAACTAGAATGAGACTAAATTCCCAAGACACACACTAAAATACGATTTCATTCATTTCCAGCAGTTAGGATGTTTGGGGCCATGGGTGTGACAGGAAACTCATTACCATAAGGGTCCTTCACTTAACCTTAACAAGAGGTTTGCAGAGAGATGGTCATGATGCCTCCGAGGCCACGGGTTCTATCTTCCCATCCCATCATGATTGGCAATCAGCTTTTCTTCCTCTTGCTGGTCACCTCTTGGTCATATACAGCAACTCCAGGGATCACGCCAGCTACTTGCCCAAGCAACAAAGCAAGGGCAAGGCAGTGCCAAAGGCTTTCTCTTCTTTTTCCTGGAAAGGAAGCCCTTCCTCGCCTGACGTCTCATTGGCAGGAACTAGGACATGTACTTGTGCTTGACCAACCACTGGCAAAGGAGACTGTGATTGCCATGGCAGGTGCAGGTCAACCACGATCTAACTGGACCTTCTCTACTCCTGAGCACCTGAACATGATCACAAAGAAGGCAGGCAGGGCAGCCCTCAGGGAAGGCAGGGGAAACGCACACAGGGCTTAACCCTTCTGTTTGTTTGCTAGATTCCGGATTAAAATATCACAAGTCTACTCAACATCACCACTGAAGAATACATTGGTCACCTTTTATACCCAGAGGTAGCTCCATCATCTGTGCCTGAATACTTCCATTCCCCCAAGGTAGTATCTGCCATCATGACTGCTGTTGGGATCAGGACCTGGCCATTCAAACAAAGGGACCATCAGCCTAAGAACAGCAGGGAGTGCTCATGTGATCAAGGCACCAGGCTTTGTGCCCCACCCTGCCACCTGGCATTCCTAGGTGCTGAAGTCTCAACACAACCTCAGCTGCTGAACAGGGTGTCGTCTCCCATGTAACAGAGGAGGATGAATCCCAGGTATAGCAGTCTCCATCCCACACAGGACCGTGAAGGGAACTGAGGACTATGACTACTCTCATGGCCCCCAATAGATACCTGCACATGTCGCCGCCCAGGAATGGACCCCTTGTAGCTGTAATCTCCTTCTCTGGCACCCCTAGGGAGGAGTTCAGGGCATTTCCATTTTCCTTTGGGGGAAGCGGGGATGCAAAGAGCTAGTTGTTAGCTTAGTTCTGGCAGGGTCTAGACTTGAGCAATGGGCAATTCTGAACACTCCTTCACTGTGTTACAGCATCTGTTAGCAGAGGCTCTGAGAACCCAAAGTCTGCAAAAGGATTTCAGGGAGCCCAGCAGCTTCTGGGATGTATGTGAAGTCACATCTTGGCTGCAAATGATTCCACACAGGAGAGCCACAAGGAGGGAAGGAGGGAGGGGTGATTCTGTGCCCAGGAGCCAATGCTGTCTTGATCTAGTCATGAAAATTTGTTTCCTAGGCCACTAATCTTTTTGGTACCTTCCATGTTTTTGCTAGAAGTCAAAAACCCGGGAATGGAATTAGAAATTCAAAGTCATTAATAACCATATGTGGATTTCATATCCTGTTAGCTTATTTTGTTCAGGTGAGACTTCCATGACTTTTATGTTGGTTAATTCTTTAATCCTGCCAAGCATTTTGCGTATGCAATTCCCTGCCCTTGAGGCCTCAGCCAAGGCCTGGCCCGCCCCCCCCCACCCACTCCAAGACCTCCACGTGGCCCTGAGGAAAGCCCTGGGCTCCCCCTCCCTGCCCCCTCCCCTTCATCCTGGTGTCTCTGCCTCTACCCCAACTGGCAACATCCACCGTGCTTCAAATCCAAAGATCCTCCTCAAAATCAGAAAATTCTCAAGTGGAAGGAATTCTAAACCCTAGCCAGCCAATTTCATCTGTTTCCATTATGGTGGTTATTTTTTCCTTATGGTAATTCAGATTTCAAGCAAAGCATCCAAACAGATGACAATGACTATGTTTGGGACCCTTTTCCATGTCCTGACACTAGGATTTCATGTATGAACATTTTTTTGTGATTAAGAAAAGAAACTTGGCAATACACTCTTTTAGAATGTGAAGTCTTCTTATATACTAAACCACTGCTTTCTCCCAAGAAACAAGCAAAGGAAGAAAATGGAAGTTGCCACCAACATGGTAGAAAGATCCTCTCAAGATCCCTAAAAAAGAACAGGCTTCCTAAATGCTCAAGGCTTTCTCATATTCGAGAGGAAATGTTCTCTGCCTCCAAGTCTATGGCAACAAATGAAACTAGGAGACACTGTGCTTCCTCCTGGTAAGTCTTTAGTCTTACTCCTTTCCAGCAGGTCCAGAGTTAATTCCCCACATCTATTCACGTGTTGCTTATCTGTTTTCCATCACCAACACTTGGTCTTAGGTCATTAATTCCCTCTTGCCCACAAGACATCTCCCCACTCCCTTAAACAATTTAAAAGCAGCACTACAGCCAGCCACTTTTGGTCTGGCATGGACTTCAAATTCCCTCTTCAAATGGAATCTCTGTACTGTTTCTCATGCTGTCATTTCTCCCCTTCCACTGGGTCCGTACATTTCTTACTTCTGAACTCCTTGGCCAATATCATCTAAAAATCAATTGGGAAAAATCGTCCCAAACCCAGATATGTGAGGAAGAAGATATGTGCAGAGAAACAACATCAAGAAAAAGGCCAGAGTTCGTGGGTAAGTATAATTAATGTCACAGAAAAAAGAACAGAGGCTAGAGACGGGGACATTGATGCATTATGCAGAGAGCAGGGAGAGGCACCGGCGGGCCACACCCCACGCCTTTCAAAGCATCCTCTGTGCTGAAACAGATGCTGAACTAGAAACACCAAGAAGGCTTCCCAGGAGGACTAGGGCAACCAACATCCCTCTCATCAGCCAACCCTTCCTGTTCCCTCCCGTTGGTGGGCACAGACCCTGCTCCTGCTGCTTCTGGATGGAGGAAGAGACAGACATGGCCCAGCAAAACCTCTGCAGCACAGAGGAAGCAACCCCAAGACTCCTGTGACACTCAGAAAGGGGTAGGGGTAATTTCAAAGAGTCAGACCTGGGTCTCTTTAAAAACAAAAGAATCTATCAAAGAGGCAGATAATAACAGGTGTTGGGGAGGAATGGAGAAACTGTCACCCTCACACTTGTTGGTAGGAGGGTAATGATGCAGCCCCTCTGGAAAATGTTTGGTGGACCCCAAAATGTTAAACATGAAGTTACCATATGACTCTGCAAGTCCACTCCTACACATATGCCCAAAAGAACTGAAGACACATGTCCACACAAAAAACTTATACACAAATGTTCATAGCAACACTATTCATAATAGTGGAGATAAACAAAGTGTCTATCAACTGATGAATAGATAAATAACATGTGGTCTATCCATACAATGGAACATTTTTGAACAGTAAGAAAAGTGGCCAAGGTCCACATCACAGTGATAGGTCATGTTGAGAGTGTGTGTCCTTGATATGACATGATGAGAAGGGCACTTCACCTTGTGGGCTTCCTCCCAAACACCCCCAACCCCAGACTAATGAGAAAAACATGCAGCAAACCCTAGCTGAAGGACATTCTATGACATACCCGACCAGCGCTCCTCAAAACTATCTTGGTCATCCAAACAAGTAAAGCTGTCGTGGCCAGGAAGAGCGTAAAGAGATGAGAGAACTCAGTGTAATGTGGTGTCCTGAGTGGGATTCTGGGACAGAAAAAGGACAGTCAGCGAAAACTAAGGAAATGCGAACAAAGAGTGGACTTCAGTTAAAATAATGTGTCCATACTGGCTCACTAATTTTTGGAAATGTACTATACTGATGTAAGATGCTGGTAATGAGGGAAATGGGGTTGGGGTGGGAGAGCTCTCTGTGCCATCTTTGCACCGTTTCTGTAAATCTAAAACTGTTATGAAATAAAGAATTTATTTTAATTTAAAAAGTAATAAAGTATTAATACTGATGCAACATGGATGAACCTTGAAAACCTTATGCTGAATGAAAGAAGCCAATCATTAAAGGCTACACACTGTATGATTCTAGTTATATGAAATACCCACAAGAGGTAAATCCACAGAGATCGAAAGCAGACTGGAGGCTGCCAGGGGCCAGGGAAAGGGGGTGACTGTTCACTGGACACAAAGTTTCTGGGGGTGATGAAGATAAAATTGATTATGGTGATGGCTGTAAAACTCTATGAATATACTAAAAATCACTGAATTGTACACTTTAAAGTGGTGACTTCTATGGTATATGAACCATATAAAGCAGTTACTTAAAAAAAGAATCTAACAAAGGGAAAGTTGAATCATACAAAATTGCTTTTATTCAACTATTTTTTAATTAATAGACTTTATTTTTTAGAGCAGTTTTAGTTTTACAGAAAAACTGATCAGAAAGTACAGCATTCCCCTCTCTCTACCTGGTCCAGCCCCAGTTTCCACTGTGAACTTCCTGCATATGTGTGGTACATTTGTTACTTTGATGAGCCAATGTTGATTCATTACTATTAAGTAAAGTCCATAGTTTACATTAGGGTTGACTCTTTCTTTGGATTCTGAGAAGTGTATAATGACACGCATCCACCATTACACAGTCATGCTCCTCATGACGACTTTCTGGTCAAGGACAGACCAGAAAGTGGTGGTCCTATAAGATTATAGTACTGCATTTTTACTGTACCTTTTCTATGTTTAAGTACACAAATACTTCCCATCGTGTTACAACTGCCTGCAGTATTCAGTGCAGTCGCATGCTGTACAGGTGTGCAGCCTAGGAGCACAGGCTGGCCTACAGAGCCTGGGTGTGGAGTAGGCCGTACCACCTAGGTTTGTGTAAGCACACTCTGTGATATTTGTGTAAAGATGAAATCGCTCATATGTGCAACGTTTGGGGCATGGTCATACTTGAGGCTCTGCCTCAAGGGGGGAGGAGGGGCATGGGCAATATACATAACCATAATATTTGTAGCCCCATAATATGCTGAAATAAATAAATAAATAAAAAGAAAAAAAAACAACCACAAAAAAAATAAAAATTAGAGTGGTAAATTTAAAAAAAAAAAAAAAGATGAAATCGCCTAATGACACATTTCTCAGAACACATCCCTGTCATTAAGCGACACATAACTGTAGTGCCGTGCAAAGTACAGATGCTCCTGCACTTACAATGGGGGCGTCTCCCAATGTGTCCTGATAAGCCATGGTAAAGCCTAAACATCCTAAGTCAAAGAACTGTGGTTCCCCTGCCCTAAAAATCCCCTGTGCTCTGCCTATTCATCCCTCCCTCCACCAGGACCCTTGGGAACCACTGATCTTTTTGCTGCCTCTATAGTTTCACTTTTTGCAGGATGTCATATGGTTGGAATCATACAGTGTAGTCTTTTCAGACTGCCTTCCTTCTCTTAACATTCAACCATCTTTGACCTACAAAAGCAGCAATTTCATACTGTTCATTCTATCTAATAGAATTATTTTTCTTCAGGTATATACAAAATAAAACATATGTATGTTTATACACACACACACTCTCAAACTACTTATGTGGTGAGAACATGGAGCAGTTTGGTTGGGATATGTACCAAGAAGGGTGACCACAGTCCTGCCCTCAGGAATCTTCAGGACCAGCAGGGTAACAGAGCCTTAGGAATGCAGGAGTGCATGAGTACAGGGGACACAGGCCCTGAGAGGGGTCCTGTCATCCTCAGCCCTGTGGGACCCCAGAGGACAAACAGCCCTGGCGAGGGGCTTGAGAACAAAGACACAGATGAGTGGAGTAGGCCAGCAAATGTGAGGGGTCTTCTGCAGGCTGAGGACAGTGAGGCTCATCAGGCAAAGCCAGTGGGGCTGGTGCAGAACTGGAGTGAGGTGCATGGGTACACACCAGGGCTGGGGGGTGCTCAGGAGAGCGGGAGACAGGTGAGAAGAAGGCAGACAGGCCAGCAGAGGCACCTCCTGCTGGAGGCCCTATTGCAGGAGACCCCTCCACCTCCACCCGAGCTCAAACAAAAATAGCCAGACACAGCGCAAAGCTGGCTAGTAAGGCAGCTTTGTAACTAGAAAGTTCGCTCCTGTAGCAAGCTGAAATCTGTGTCCCAGTAAGCTACACTCAATGATCCTAACTGTTCCTCTTAGAAGCCAAGCCAAAGAGTACAGGGCCAGGGGTTAGGTTCTCCCGCTTAACAGACATGCAAAGATCTGAGGCCCCCCCAACTCCAGGCTCCCAATAAAGCCCCTTTAACTGTTCTTAGCACATGGGTTCCCTGACCCCAAGCACTTTTGGATAGTTTAAAATAAGGTAGAGGAAAATCTTATGCTAGCTTTCAGGAGAAGGGTTTTTCAGACAAATGTTTGGACAGTAGGAAAATTAGGTTCAAACATATGAAATTACCATTTTTGTAGGTTGAAGATAGCCAAAGAGTGGCAATCTCATACGGTACAACCTATTATCTTGTCAAAATACAACATGGATGACTCAAGTGAGGAAAATGTTCTGCAATTCTAAAGTAGTGATGATTGTACAATTCTGTAAATATCCTAAAAACCGGTACATGTACACTCTGAAGGGGTGAATTGTAGGGCTTATGAATTGTAGGGCTTATGAATTCTATCTCAGTAATTCTGTTGTTAAAATAAAAGGGACATGAAGAGCCTACAAATGTCCTGTGCACATAACTGATGGTCAGATCTAAAAGGCTGGTTTATATGTAGCAAAAGCTCCTTTCATCATAGATAACTGAATTTGAAAAAAATAAAACAAAGCAAAATTCAGCAGTAACTCCCCTCTGGCCCCGTCAGGCCCACAGACTGAAGTTTCCTGTGCCAGGGCTCCCCAGCACCCACCATGGTGATGGCTCTCAGCCGGCACCCTGCTGATCTCTCCCTCAAGCACAGCCCAGCTGCCAGGAGTGTACCTACAGCGTGCTTGAACGCGTGGAGTCCAGCTTACCAGGGACATTAGAAACCTTTAAGGACAAATACTATGTCATGGAAAGTACTTTTTCATATGGCCAAGACATTAATACATGGCTCTTAAATGGGCACTCAATAAATGTTTCTTGCCACTGACAGTAACTGGGGTCTTTATATGTGCACCCTTGCTTTCACACTGATGACTCTCAGGCAACGGAATTCCTCAGCTCTCTCGTAAAACATGGCGTGCCTTGGGTTCATACAAAACTCTAATTTCTTTGGCTGTTCTTTAAATACAAAATTATTCCAGTATAAATTTATATCAAAGCAAAGGCCACCTCATATAAAAATGATGGTTCAATAGGACCCACAAATTCCTGGCTGTGTCTGAACACTGGACCATATGAATGGACAAGGAAGCACCAGGTCTGCAGCCTGCCAACCATCAGTCCTGCACATCAACCTCCTTTCAGGATTAACATTATTCAAAAATCTCAGAGGATCATTCATGTGTTTAACAACCTCGTTTAGTGTTTTTTTTTTTTCCTTCTTACCAAACATGTACCTGGGTCCCCACAATACCTATTCAGCAGTAAGTCTCCCGAGGAATTTGCTCTTTCTGATGGTTGGCAATATAAAGTCTAACTGCATCCCACTCTGGTCCTTCATCCTGCCAGGTGGAGGAGGGGGAGGATTTCGCCCAGGCTAGCTGATCATTGCAGATTCTTCTTTCTATGACCTCGCTGGGAAGGCGTCTGTGCCCACCTTGGAGGTATTCACCATGCACCACCATGGCAGATTCCAGGATGAGAAAGAAGAACCAACAGCCAGCACCAACATTTACTGAGCCCACGTTTCAGAAACATTTTGAGAAGTCTGCACAAGACTACTCCGTAGGTAAAATTAAGGTTACTAATAGAAAAAAATTCTAATTAATGTTTATAATTCTTTATACAAATAATACCAAAAATGTGTTTTTGATGAAAAAAATTAAGAAAGGAAACATGTGTTCTTTTTTGAGAATCAAAATAATTTTGTCTAATTCAAAGATAATCTAATGGTTGTTTCAAAGTATGGATTTTGGAAGGAAATAGAAATAAGACATAAAGGTATCAGTAAGCAGGACAGAGAGATGGGAAGAAAGTTATAGGCATGAACTTGTATATTT
>CAUYPO010090356.1:0-52184 GCA_963574435.1 Cheirogaleus major
GAAAGGAAATCCAAAGATCCCCAGCTACTAGTTAGAATTTTCTTGTGAAAATGCTGTTTTTATTTTGCCACAGGAAAGTAAAGCTATATTCAAAGATGTTGGGTAGGTGGTTATCAAAAAAATAATCAATCACGACCAAGTCAGCTTCATTCCAGAGATGCAGGGATGGTTCAACATACACAAATCTATAAATGTAATTCACCATATAAATAGAAGTAAAAACAAAGACCATATGATCTTCTCAATAAATGCAGAAAAATCATTTGAAAAAATTCAGCACTCTTTTATGATAAGAACACTTAACAAAATAGGCATAGATGGAACTTACCAAAAAATGATACAAGCCATATATGACAAACCCACAGCCAACATCATAGTGAATGGGGAAAAATTGAAAGCATTCCCACTTAGAACTGGAACCAGACAAGATAGCCCTTTATCACCGCTTCTATTCAACTTAGTGCTGGAAGTCCTAGTCAGAGGAATAAAATAAGAGAAGGAAATCAAGGGCATCCAAATGCAGACAGAAGAGGTCAAACTATCTCTCTTTGCTGACAACATGATCTTATATATAGAAAATCCCAAAGATTTGGCCATGAGACTACTGGAATTGATAAACAAACTCAACAAAGTCTCAGGTTACAAAATCAATGTACACATATCAGTAGCATTCCTATATGTCAAAACAGTCAAACGGAGAACCAAATCAAAAACTCAATATCCTTCACAGTAGCAGCAAAGAAAATAAAGTACCTAGAAATACATTTACCTAAGGAGGTAAAAGACCTCTACAGGGAGAATTACAAACACTGAGGAAGGAAATAGCAGAGGACGTAAACAGGTGGAAAACCATACCATGCTCATGGGTCAGCAAAATAAACAATGATAACATGTCTATACTACCCAAAGTGATCCACAGATTCCATGCAATCCCTATTAAAATACCCACACCATTTTTTGCAGATCTAAAAAAATAATTCTATGATTTATATGGAACCAAAGAAGATTCCATATAGCAAAAGCAATCTTAAGCAAAAAGAACAAATTGGGAGTCATCAATTTACCAGACTTCAAGCTATACCACAAGACTATAGTAATTAAAACATCATGGAACTGGCACAAGAAAAGAGACATAGACCAATGGGACAGAACTGAAAACCCAGATATAAAACCATCCTCATATAGCCAACTAATCTTTGACAAAGCAGACAAAAACATACACTGGGGAAAAGAATCCTTATTCAATAAATGGTGCTGGGAAAATTGGATGGCCACATGGAGAAGACTGAAACAGGATCTGCACCTCTCACCTCTCACAAAGATCAAGTCACAGTGGATAACAGACTTAAACCTAAAGTGTGAAACTACAAGAATTCTAGAAGAAAATATTGGAAAAACTCTTATAGACATCAGCCTAGGGAAAGAATGTATGAAAGAGACCCCAAAGACAATCACAGCAACAACAAAAATAAATAAATGGTACCTGACCAAATTAAAAAGCTTCTGCACAGCCAAGGAAACTATCATGAGAGCAAACAGACAACCTACAGATTGGGAGAAAATATTTGCATGCTACACATCCGATAAAGGGCTGATAAATAGAATCTATATAGAACTCAGAAAAATCAGCAAGTAAAAATCAAACAACCCTATCAAAAAGTGGGCAAAGGACATGAACAGAAACTTTTCAAAAGAAGACAGGCTAATGGCCAACAAACATATGAAAAAATATTCAACATCTCTAATCATCAGGGAAATGCAAATCAAAACCACAATGGGATATCACTTACCTCCAGTGAGAATGGCTTTTATCAAAAAGTCCCAAAACAATAAATATTGGCATGGATGTGGAGAGATAGAAACACTCATACACTGCTGGTGGGACTGCAAACTAGTACATCCTCTGTGGAAAGTAATATGGAGATACCTCAAAGAGATACAAGTAGACCTACCATTGGATCCAGCAATCCCAATCCTGGGCAATTTCCAATCCAAAGGAAAAAATCCAGCAAGTTCCAATCCAAAGGAAAAAAAGACATTCTATATAAAAGACATCTGCACTAGAATGTGTATAGCAGCACAATTCACAATGACAAAGATGTGGAAACAACCCAAGTGCCCATCAATACATGAGTGGATTACTAAAATGTGGTATATGTATACCATGGAGTTCTTTCTACTCAGCCACAAAAATCAATGGTGATCTAGCACCTCTTGTATTATCGTGGAAGAAGCTAGAGCCCATTCTACTAAGTGAAGTATCACAAGTATGGAAAAATAAGCACTACATGTACTCACCATCAGATTGGTATTAACTGCTCAACCCTTATGTGCACATATAGTAGTAACATTCATTGGGTGTCAGGCAGGTAAGAGGGGGGTGGAGGGGATGGGTATACTCACACCTAATGGATATGGTACACACTGTAGGGGGTTGGACATGCTTGAAGCTCTGACTCCAGTGGGGCAAAGCCTATATATGTAACCTAAACATTTGTACCTCCATAATATGCTTAAATTTTAAAAGAAAGGTGTTGAGTAAAAATGACCTAAGAGCCAGATTTGAGATTTTTCCACTGGCCAAATAGAGGACAATTTAATTATCAAAATAAATATGGCCAAAAATTATAACTCTCAGAATAAAATAAGAACCCATGAGACCATAATACTGCAAATGAATAAATGATTAAATAAAAACTGAGAAGTTTTTATAGCCAGTTTTAAGTAATGATAAAATAAATAATGGAATTATTTGTTTCAAATAAGAATAATCAATTGATGTTAAAATCAGTGTGTGAAAATGAAGAGGGAAAAGATGTTTATAGTTTCAATATATCTGTCTACTTTATACTTATTCCCTGTAAAGGGAAAAATGGTAGTTTTACGGTACAGAAATGGAAAATTACCACCCTACCAAGTGGTCGATGGACAAAACATCATGTGCCTCCTCTTATGTATGATGCATTCAGACAACACAACATTACTTCTCTGATCTTTTGCCAAAAATTCATAACTTGAATATAATCATGAAGAAACATCAGACAAACCCTAATTGAGGGACATTTTGTATATTTTGAATAATAACTGACCTGTATTCCTCAAAAATGTAAAAGTCCAGAAAAACAAGAAAAACCATCAAACTGTTGGAAATTACCAGAATGAAATGGAAAACTAAATTCAACGTATGATTTCAGATTTGATAGGAGAGAGAGAGGGAAAGAAGGAAGGCAGGGAGACAGAGAGAAAGGAAAGGAAAGGGAGGGGAGAGGATAGGGGAGGGGAGACAGTAAGCATTATTACATGGGAGGTTGGGCTAAAGTGTATATGGTAGTTTTTTGTACTATCTTTCAAATGGTTTTGTAATACTGAAAGTGTTCAAAAATAAAAAGTCTTAAAATCATTAAATCAATCAGATTAGCTTTTAATAGAGAAGAATATAATAAAAGCAGCACTTAATGAATACAGATTTCACTAGTTATACATTAGGGTGGTATTTATCTTCTCAAAAATATCTTGAGATTATAGAAATAATATATGTAAAATAATCTAGTAAGATCAATATTTATATGAAATTAGCTAAATCATCTTGCCATCTTTATTGATTACCCAGACTTCATCTTGATCCCTCCCTTTTTATTATTTGTGTTTTTCTCAGGAATCACTAGTGTGTAATAAAGACCACAGCATCCCTCCTTCCCACTCAGGCTCTAGCTATGTGCAGTTGACCACTGCTGACTATTATTAAGTGATCAGATGGCTCATATATCACTCTTTCTCTCTCTCTCTCTCTGGCTATCTTTTCCTACTCTCTCCTACAGCCTAAAAATATGTATTATTAATATATGCTAGCAATTCTGTTAACTTTGAAATAATGAATGATCAGCAAATCAAGACACAATGTCTTCTACTTCATCATTATCACAGTATTTTGGCTCACAAAACTGTTGTTATAATACAACCCAACTAAATGTTTGATTTGAATTCTAAGGAATTACCTACAGTGAACACAAACCTTTTCCTTATCTTTAATAGAATTCCTTAAATTTGTTTATGTTGTAACAAATACCTTTCCTACCTAACTGAAACTAAGAGGGCAACATATGTATTTTGAAATATCTTGCCAACTACTCTCTGTAGAACAATTTAAAAGCCTCTGTGGTACATTTAATCCTATTGACAATATTATAATATTTAACATTTTTATAATTTTTAAAAAACATTATTTCTTTTATTATAATTCTTTTGGAATTTATATTTCTTTTCAGTAAATATGGGAGAATGGTTTATTTTATTTAAATATAGCAGATAGTAATAAGGAAAATGTCAAATTTAGTTGATAAAAGCCAAAACATTTTTACCCAACTTATATCAAGCCCTCCTGCATGCCAAAAACAGTATTTATTTTATAATAATGATAATTCTATAGAGTGAGTACTATTATTAATTGTCTTTTAGAAAGCCAAGACTCAGAGAGGCTAACTAGCTTGCTCACATTAGCAGCTTCTTTACATACCCAAACTGTACCATGGGGAATCTCAAAAGCCTCTCAAACTTGGTGTCTTTAGCCAATATTCTGGGTTAGCTTGCTAGTCCACATGTCATCTTCTTCTCTCAAACAAACCCCACCCAGGACTATCCTATTTTCCTCTCTTAAAGCTAATGCCACCCATTCTATGTCTTAGAGTACTTTCACTCCCAGATTGGCTGCTGAGAGGGTTTTTTTCCTAAGTTCCCACTTCTCTGTTGCCATCAAAGCAAGATACATAGACATCTTTCATTTGAAAAGCTTGATCATTGGTCTCTGAGTGGTAATACAGAATTAGAACATATTAATGCCATTCTTCATTCAGCAAGCACATATAGAGTGGCTATTTGGGGGCAGGTACAGTGGATTGAGCTCCCAGCCCAGAAAAATAAAGAATATGAACAAATTATAAATACAGCATTGCAAAGCACAGACACATACACACACCCACAGAGGACACAATGGGAAAACATGAGAGAGACAAAAATAAATATTGGACAGTTAGAAAGTTACAAAGTTTTTATAGTCTTTATAGCTCATGAGGCTGTGTAGTATAGTTCTGAACTGCAGTGTTCCTGAACACACTTCTTGTATAACAGCCATTGTAGCTCTTCAATGTCATGCTTTGAAGTAAACTAGACATTTAAATCACTAGATACTCCCTGCATAATCAGAACAATTAGAAAGGAAGAATGTGATTTCTTTTCACTCAATAGCCCTTTTAGAAGAGAGTTTTCTCTCTCTTTTTTTTTTCACTTCTTTGTGAGAGCACTTATTCAAAATGCAGAAGAACTTTGTCTCTTTTGATTCCAGGTTTGTTGTCCAGATTGAAATAGATAAGAGATATGCAACAGCCTAAATCAGGGAATGTTGGATAAGCTTTTCTTGACTCACAAACCAAGAAGTGTGAATACTAACAGCCTTAAGTTGGAGTAGAGAATAGGAGGATGGTGGTGGGAGCTGGGCCTGGGGGTTACCTTCGCTCCAGTATTGTGGGCTACTCTTGAAAGAGAAATGGTTGACATGATTCGGAGCTAAGTAAACCATGCCTTTTTTTTCTCTCTATTACAATCTACATTTAGAAGAAAGCTGGTTAAAATAAATATTTTAGTTTTATTTGGGGGAGGGAATCACAAAATGTTAAAACTGAGTATAATATAAAAGGAACAATCTCACCTGTTTACTTTGCAGATGGTAAAACTTTGGAATTTGGGAACTGAAAACCAAAGAAACATCTACAGGTGTTTTCTTTCTAGGCATCTGTCACCTTCTTCTTTCCCTTTATATTGTATCCCTTTATGTCCAGCTGTCAGTAATCAGAAGCCTTGGCCAGTAACTCAGTTTGTTCTTCCCAAAGATGAGTCATTAAACAGCAAATTATCTTATAATAAATAAATAAATTCACCAAAATGTAATATTTTGGAAAAACCACCAAGTTATATGATGTTAAGATGTCAGCTTCATTCAGAACAAGTTTTCTTCCCCTACGCCCACAGAGGATACAAACAAAAAGGATATTATGTTTACTTTGTCCTTTGTTGATTCCTAAGTAGCATTTAGGCAGTAGCTTCCAAGAGAACACAACAGTAAGGAAGCTAATATAGGTGATGGATAATTAAAACAGTATTGTGTGTGTTCTTTTTCCCTACACAGACTCCAAATTGTCCAATTTGGGGAATTTTTGTATTATTATAGTACAAAACATATAATATTAAACTTATCATTATAAGCATTTTTAAGTGTACAGTTCAGTAATAGTAAGTATATTCACATTGTTTTGCAACAGATCTCTGGAACTTTTTTATCCTGCAACACTGAAACTCTATACTCATTAAATACTAATTCCCTATCCCCTCACTTCTCACTCCTGTTAATCACCCTCCTACTTTCTGCTTCTATAATTTTTACTACTTTAGATACTTCACAGGAGTAGAATCATATAGTATTTGTCCTTTTGTGAGTGGCTTATTTCACTTAGCATAATGTCTTTAGAAGTTTACCCATGTTGTAGTATGTGACAAGATTTCCTTCTTTCTTAAGGCTTCCATCATATGCATATTTTCTTTATCCATAGTTTCTTTATCCATTCATCCATTGATGAATACTTGGATTGCTTCCACCTCTTGACTATTGCAAATAGCACTTAGATGTACATGGGCTTGCAAATATCTTGTTGAGATCCTGCTTTGAATTCTTTTGGATATATACCAAGAAAAGGGTTTGCTGGAGTATATAGTAATTCTGTTTTTAATATTTGAGAAATCTCCATACTATTTTCCATAATGGCTACACCATTTTACATTCCCACTGAAACAAGGGTTCCAAATTTTCTGCATCTTTGCCAACACTTAGTATTTTCTGTTCTTTTGATAGTGACCATCCTAATGGGTGTGAAGTGGTATCTCATTGTGGGTTTGATTTGCATTTCTTTAATGATTCATCATGTCGAACATCTTTTCATGTGTTTATTGGCCATTTTTATATCTTCTTTGGAAAAATGTCTATTTAAGGCTTTTGCTCATTTTTAATTAGGTTATTTGGACGGTTATTTTGTTGTTTAGTTGTAAAATTTCCTTATATATTTTGCATATTAATGCCTTATCAGATACACGATTTGTAATTGTTTTTTCCAATTATGCAGGTTGCCTTTTCACTCTGTTGATTATTTCCTTTGATATGTTGAAGTTTTTAAGTTTGATGTAGTCTCATTTGTCTTTTTTTTTTTTGGTTCCTGTGCTTTTGGTATAAAATCTAAGATATTGTTACCAAATCTAATGTCCTGAAGCTCTTAACCTATGTTTCCTTCTAGAAGTTTAATAGTTTTAGGTCTTTAATTCATTTTGAGTTGATTTTTATATTGTGTAAGATAAGAGTCCAATTTTGTTCTTTTATATGTGGATATCCAGTTTTCCCAATATCATTTGTGGAAGAGACGATTCCTTTCCTGTTGTATAGTCTTGGCACCTTTGCAGAGAATCCTTTGGCCATATATGCCCAATTTGGGGGATTTTAAAACATCATAATTTGAACAATCTTGACTCAAAGGAAATAAAGGGAAATCATCCAATTATGTCTTAACATGAGGATTTTATTTTCATATAGCAGTGTCCTCCATTAGAACCAAATATTTCTGAAAAGTGAGTCTGGTGACAAAAGGGGCACTTGTTTATCAGGAGTTTGGAGATTAAATGACTAAGTAAAAGGATTTTGAGAGTCTAAGAAGAAAACAGGAGGGCCTAGAATAAGTAAGTGACATAAGCTTTAAAGCAGGAGACAGAGACAGGATGCAGAAGAAGAAATGACTGAACTTGGCAACTGAAAAGCTAAGGAGAGTTAGCACATGGAATTTCCAGTTGGATTTTTAGCTAAAAGAATTGAGGTTTTAATCCCACAGTTTTAAATTCTTTCATGTTTACAATGTAAAATCTTTAATGAGCTAGTTTTCTGATCCATATTCCCAAGTCCCTAGGAGGATGCCTCTACTATCATTCAAAGTCTCCTGTCTGCAAGTCTGGCTCTTTAATGCTCAGTATGGTCTGTATTTTGAAGTACTTAGCAATTTGACTCAAAGAGCCAAACACAGTCATCTGTATCCAGGCAACAGCATTGATAAACACTGCAAATTTCTTTCCTACCTTTTTATAGCCTGAACTATATCATGTGGACTCAAAAAAATATTATATTCTATTTAATGTTTCCAAAAATTAATCACTATAAACACAGACATTCAAATTTGCCCTCCAAAGAAAGCACATCTACAATATAGAATCACTGACATCTTAAATTTCTGACATTCTAGATGTCATCTCAAATATAAATAGTCAGTATCCTTTTTTTTTTCTTTTTACATTCTAAATATATTGTCTAGTGTATATGGTCATATTTGCAAGAGTCCTAAATATAGATTGGTCAACCAATAAGCTGCAGGACTGCAGGCTGAAAAATTATCTCCTTCCATACTCCTTAGGGCATGCCTATCTGAGTTCCGTATGCACTAGTAGCCCAAGCCAACACCTTGACTGCAGTAATTATCTGCTTTTATTTATTTTCCCCTTGCCCAATTTATTTTAGGCCTGATCTTATTTTTCCGTTCCAGGGGCCTGTGGATCCATGTTCAAGTTCCTGGTTTCTCTCTAATACCTGAAACTAATTCTAGTTGGCAAATCAGTTAAACAGCAAATTGAAGCTAAACCTGCTCAGTAGATTTAATCAGATCAGTAGAACTAGTAGTTCCATGTAGGAACAATAATTGGAAATATTTTTTGACAGAATGAGTTTTTAGGTGGGAAGAATGATATGATATTAAATAAATTCTATTTGAACAAATAGTTGAATGATGATTGTCGTGGATACATGGATCAGCAAAATAATTTTTAGCATAAATTGCAATTATAAATTTTGACAGTCTTAAGTTTAAAAGTACTAATTTCTTAAGGCTTTATATTTATGAATCAATCAAATTAAATAGTTGATTTTTTTTCTGGAAAACTCTGCCACTTCCTCCTAAAAAGGAAAAGAGTTTGTTTTTATAGTATTAATATTATTGTTCTATCTTACATAATAAAAATATGTCAATGAATCAGTACAACAATTAATCACACATTCTAGAAGCTTACAATGAAGGCAAGGAAAAGCCAGGAAAAATTAATGACTCTCTATTAAGAATGATTTAAGTGACATTAAAGAAAAAAATCTTCAAAATTAATCATGAAATAAGCAACCCTTTCAGGAGTCTGCAAAACTGAGTTCCTCCATGGCTGGTCTACAGTTGAGCATTCCAATGTAAAATTCTGGATAGAGTGGTCTGAAATGATTCTGTTGCTAAGGACATAAAGCTAAGCCAATTAAAAAAGAACTTTAAATGAGTACTTCACTAGATAGCAAGGTATAAAGAATGCTGCCAATACACATCACTTGAGTAATTAGCAAACTGTGTCTCTTTTGAGGCAGCAATTTATTTAACTTTCCTCATTTTGTGCCCTTAGCTGAGCCACGGGATGTTGTTTGAATATAATATCAGGAATTAAAGAATTCATATAAATATGTATCACTGTACCAGGTCTGAGGAGATGTGATGTGATTGGTTGGCTGGCCTTAATAAAAACAGAATCTATCTCTTTTTCCTAATATAAAACTCAAAATGCCTGTCTAAATTCACTCTGTGGATCAGCTGGTTTCACATAGATGATATAGTTGGATGGATGGTTGGATGAATAGATATATAGATAACAGCATATACATAAAATACAATAGAATCAAGAGTAAGGGAAATTCAGTACTGAAGGGTAAAAATGGAGTTGACAGAGTGATCTTGGACATTCTAAGACTAGAACACAATAACTTTTACCCAATGATTGACTCAATCTTCCATGCTATGGTTTAATAGTGAAAATTTTGGAAATGAATTGACTTTCTTTAAAACTTTTTCTTGAAGATGTTACAAGATTTCTTTAAACTATGTATAAAGTAGAAGTTTCTTTTTAGAGACTTTATATGTTTTTTATAATATTATTATATAAACACAAGGATATTTGACATATCTACCAGAGTGGTTAAAATAGTGCAACTAGAACTGGAATTATTAAAGGGGTACTATTTAGTTAATGTAGAGATAATTGTCTTATTACTATGATTCTCTATATACTACACATTGAATGATGATTATTTTATAAGTAAGTTAATTCTGTATGGATGTAAAAATTCATTTGAATATAGCCACACTTATTCAATGTTATTGCAAGAGGAGTTAAATATAAATCCTCATTTTGCACTGAGTGGCAAACAATATTCAGAAATCAAACTTATATGAGTATATTGCTGATATAGAATTATAGGTAATGAACTACCTAGAGTATTGTGTTCTTTTTCTATTATTCATCCTCTCTCTCATACACATACACACACACACACATACCTTCTTTGTCCTTCAAGAGTCCTTTCTATCTAATGTACAGAAATCCTTCCATAATGTTGTTTCCAGGGTTCTGCAGCCATCTATCTTTACAGACGAAAATATTTTTAACAGAATCTTTCAAGAATTTAAACTAATGGTTCTGTCTTATATCAAAGTTCATATAGTAGCCAATATAGTTAAGAGTTCCCTGACATGCTTTTTGCTTTGTTTTTTATTATGCTCTAATTTGTATAATATCAAGTATTTGAAAATGCTTCTATGTGAGAAGACACCATGAAAATTTTCTTAAATTATTATTCAAATTCAATAAAAAATGATGAGCATGACCAGAAAGATATGTTTATTTGGAAAATATTTTTTGAATTTAACCTCAATCTCAAAGATAATTAATATTTCCACAATTGCGCACATATACACATACACACATACAATGACCAGAGATTGTATTTTTGTTCCTTAGAATTTACCTTGTAGCAAAATAAGGACTAACTTCTTTCATTTCTTCACATTTTCAAAATTATTCAGGAAGATTTGTGTTCATTTATTGTTTTCTACAATTGTCCTAAAGAATTTCTTGTCCATATATTAATTTTGGTTATGGATTTATTTACTCAACTGATGAATAATGTTGTCATGGTCTGGTTTACACAAATACAATTGACCTCCTAGCTTATTTTATAAAATAAAGAGGTTTCTTTCAACTTGAATAAAATAATTTTTATCATAAACATTGATCCATTATGTTGAGTTTATATAATGGGTCTGCAATAAGAGAGAGAACTAATTTTTTAAATTAGTTTACAAAATTTATTGATATTCAAAATATCCCTGGTATAAATAATCAATTTATATCTAATATGACTCTAAGTATATTCTACATAAGTATATTCTTCCATAAAATGAAATAATTTTGAAACACTTTCTCCTTTTCCATTTATACCAAATACAGAAATATATTAGAGCATAAATATTTGTTTTACAAGTTATAATAAACACATTTTAAAAACTAGTAAGTCAGAAAAATGAATGAGTATGTATAAAGTATTATCTTTGACTATTCCCTCTACAATTTCCATATATAAAAAAGTCACCCAGCTTTTAATGCCACAATATTTTTCTATCCATTTTCTTTCTTCAATTGCCCATTCTGATATCCGAACTGATAGTTCGGATCCTCATAATCTCTCCCCTACCTCCATTGTATTGTTCAATATATATTTCTCCTCATTATCAGATTAGCTATAAAGCAGAGCTTTGATCATCCCAGAAATGATATGAGTCTGAACTTTTCAAAAACCTTTGATTATTTTACACTTTTTCCTAATTGAGCAACTCTCCTCAGTTTGGTATTTAAAGTATTCCAAATGTAGTCTCAAATGACCTCTGGCACAATAATTCCTTCTTAATCATGCACCATCATTGATAAAAGTTTGCATATTCCTATACATGCAGAGTTGTATATAATTTTATGGAGTTTATAAAGCCCTTCCCCCACAAGTCTTAGAAAAATACCCCTGCTTTACATCCTTACATCCTGTCACTCTGATCCACGTACCTTAAATTCCACCCATGTTAGACTATGAGTAACTTGAGGACCGACATGGCATTTTATGAAAAATGCACATTCTCATAAGCCCCATGATACTATCCAAATGGTAACTTGGCGCCTGAAATGTCTCCCTTGAGATCTTTTAGAATGTTTTCATTTCCTTTATCTGTTCCTGTTACCTGTTAACATGGATAATTGGGGAAGCATTTGGAAAAGATAATGTCAATTTTCAGATTTCAGTCACTACTATTCTTCCTAAAGTAAATTATTTTATTCTGATAGGAAACAACTTTTACTAAAGGACTTCGACTATACTCACCTTGATTAACACAGGCTTCTTTTGTATTTAAATTTGATGTCGATATGATTCATGCCAACTGAAAAGGTATTTTTTTAATTCTATTTTTCAGGTTTCTTGAGTACAGGGGATCAGGCTGCAAAAGGGAACTATGGACTCCTTGATCTCATACAGGCTTTGAGATGGACTAGTGAAAACATTGGATTCTTTGGTGGTGACCCCTTAAGAATCACTGTTTTTGGATCTGGTGCTGGGGGTTCATGTGTCAATCTACTGACTTTGTCCCATTATTCTGAAGGTAACCGTTGGAGCAATTCAACCAAAGGTATTATGCAGGTTGCAAATTTTGACAATTTTGGTGTCTGCATGCCACCACCATTGGTACTATGTGATGCTCTGTATATATTTCTCTGTTCAAACTGAGTGTTAGGTTGAACTCAATAACTGTTTAAAACTATGTTTCTTCAGCTTTTCTATGCATGTTTAAATTTTCTTCACACTCTTTTCTTTGTCTCCTGTGGAGCTTGGTAAGAATGCCCTTTCAAGAAAACTTCAGAAAAGTTAACATTGCCGTTACTCTTCTTTCCTTCAAAGGGTGATTTTGGGGAAAATCAGACAAAGACATTCACAGTTCTGTCATCTCCATTTATTCGGTAATCAAAATCAAAGATGAGATTTTTTTAAATGTAGGGATTGTATATAATCTACTTTCAAGACAATAGACATTTAAAACCCTTTATTAGTGTGAAGCTAACAAAGCAGTCGAAGCTAGTTTGTCTGGAAACATGTGATTTCACTTGTTGTCTGAGTAGAGAATGGATGTTTGATTATTTTGCATGCGTGATCCAAAATTGTCAAAGCATCAAGGTCACTAGTAGAGCTTTTGCTTAGAAAGAAAAATACATTTGATTTTGTTCTTTTTCTATTTTTAACTCCAAAAGTGTTATTTTTTTTTCTCCCAAGTTTCGCAAAGCAGCATGAAGCACTAAGGCTGCTTAACTCTATAAAATATTTTTCTTGTTTTCTTTTTCTGACTTTGACATCCTTTTTCCAAAGTGCCTGTCCAAGTCTCATCATGTTGTTCCTTGTGGACTCCATCTCCATTTTACATGTGTTTAATCATCCATTCTAATTGCATTAATTTGAAATATCCACAAGAACAGTTTTGTTGAAGAAGTCTGCAAAGCAAATACTTTCCATTATTTATACATAATAGAGAGGAAAATAGAGAATATGCACCAACAAAGACCATCTTGTATTTTCTTTTTTATTGTCATTGTTTGTATATGTGCATGTGTATACACATACGTATATATGAAGAAAGTATACACTGTCAAGTTTAATTTATGAAGCATCTTTATTTGTAAGACTGAGTTTTATGATATGAGCAGCAAACATAGAATATTTGTTTTTAGTATCAAAGATACATTAATGTGGAAAAGAATAGTCAGTCATTAAATAAATTTATACAGAGAGAATCATATATTATCATATACTTAATTTGTTGACATAATTTATATAATATTTTATTTACATTAGTACGATTCTGATTCAAGATGATAAAATAACACAGATGAGAACATTTCCAACAGAGATTTGGGTCTGTAAAAAATGGCTTATTTTGAAATAACACACTTTGTTTTTTAATTAAACAGATTAGATTGCTCTAACTTAAGTATTGATGCCAATTCTTAACTAGGGTATCAGTAGGCAACTTCTATAGACTTCTCAAGTTCATTTGATCAAAAATGGGCATTAAAGCCAGTTTCAGCCAGTATCAAACTAACATTGGTTAAAGAGAGGAATCAATTAGTTTATCAGCTAACATTGCTACTCACTGATTGGCAGTATGGTAAACAGTGGCAAATGGTTGTGAAAACAGTTGAAAATATTACATTTCATCACACTCTTCAAGGAAATCAGTCATTACCTGACCAGAGACACAGACTTGAGTTTGGTCGAGTCCTAAACCCATCTTCAGACACCTGATTTGATAAGGAGATAATCAAAAGATCTCTTGAAATCATCAAGCTGATTCTGCCTCCAATTCAGACAAAGGCTTTAAAGGCTGTAAACTCCACAAAGGGCTACAACAATGCCTGGGCCTGTATCTACCATGAGACAACACCATCTTGCATACACATAATAAGCACTCTCACTAATGATAAAATATATGGTTTTCCAATACCATCTAGATGGCATATTTCAGGCTGTATTTAAACATGATGTGCATTTCCCCCTAAATTTTTTTTGGTATATTTAGTTAATGTCACCGAGTCCCTGAAATGGGAAAGAATATTATAGAAATCACCAGGTTTATTTTCATTGTAAAGTTTTTAATTAGTAAAATATTTTCCTGAGCAAATATTAACAAACCGTCTACATAATTTTTTAATTTATCTATATTTGTATAATTTGCTCTAGCATACTTTGCTCTAGTAAACTAAAAATTATGTTCATGAAGATATCAGAAAACCAAATTTAAATTAGTATTGTTTGACTTTTTGAATATTTTTAGAATTATCTAGAAAGATGTTATGGACATTTTGAATATATATTCATGTTTGGCGAAAATTCTAAAACTTTGCTTCTAATTCAGACACTGCTTCTTCACCTTTGTGAAAAAAAGTCTTATCTCATTAACACATGAATAATGGTACATGTATTTAAATAACTGAACTACAAAGTTGTATTTGGAAATTTATAAGAAACATACATTTTTAAAATAAAACAGATAAATTATATTTTTAAAACAAGAATTTTATTAGAAAAATACCCTAAAGAGTAGATAAAGTGCATTTGTAAATTTGAACGGCACGCAGCTCTTATCAAACTGCATATGGGGCCATAATTTACAATTCTGAAATTCAATTAAGTAAAAAGCAGTGGACCATGTACTTATCATCCTTTATGATAAAATATAGCAGTGCACATTCAACAGTGGGAAAAGTTAAATCACCCCTACTAAATCCTTCTGTTGATGGTTTTTTCTTCAGCCTAGTGAAAACACTTCAAATATTATGTCTTCTTCAGAAGGATGATTATTCAGCATACTATGTCTGACATGAAGATCTGGAAAGAGTATGTCTAAAGTGATATTCTGTTTTATGTGCTTTCAGGGCCATCCCCAGGGTATTAACAAATCCCCAGCCCCAGTAGTTGAGTAAGCCCACAACAATTTCTTTTCAAATCAAATAGGGTTAAAACAAACATACAGAATTATTTCAAAGGAATGCAAATGCAGCTAAATTAAAGGATATATCCCAAAAGGGTAATGTAGAGTCTTTTGGAGACTTAAAGGAGAGAGAGAGGGTTGGCCCCATCTGGTTAACATTGATGATATGTTTACATGCTCATTGAAGAAAACATTTGGGGACTTTTTATCACTAAAATTTACATCTCCTTTTCTTCTTGCTCACAGCCTGTTTCAGACTCTACACAGTTTAGACCTCTTGATGCTCAAAGCCACTCAAAGCACAAGATTTAGCTGCATCTCTCTGATTTATTATACCCTGGGGATGACTTTGTGTTCCTTCTCTTAAGCAAAAGTGTCTCTATAACCCCTGTTTTTGAGTTTTATCTGGGTTTTTATACACATGTCTAAAATATCAGATGTTATTGTTTTACTACATTATTTAAAGATCATCTGAAACTCTTTGTTGATTTTCCCATAGGACTTTTTCAACGAGCAATAGCTCAGAGTGGAACAGCCCTTTCCAGCTGGGCTGTTAGTTTCCAACCTGCAAAATATGCTAGAATGTTGGCCACAAAAGTTGGTTGCAATGTTTCAGATACAGTAGAATTAGTGGAATGCCTACAGAAGAAGCCTTACAAAGAACTTGTTGATCAAGATATTCAACCAGCCCGATACCACATAGCCTTTGGACCTGTGATTGATGGTGATGTAATACCAGATGACCCTCAGATATTGATGGAACAAGGAGAGTTTCTCAACTATGATATAATGTTAGGAGTAAACCAAGGGGAAGGGTTAAAATTTGTTGAAAATATAGTAGATAGTGATGATGGTATATCAGCTAGTGATTTTGACTTTGCTGTTTCCAATTTTGTTGATAATTTATATGGATACCCTGAAGGCAAAGATGTTTTGAGAGAAACCATTAAATTCATGTATACTGACTGGGCTGATCGTCATAACCCTGAAACCAGAAGGAAGACATTATTGGCTTTGTTTACAGACCATCAGTGGGTGGCACCAGCTGTAGCTACAGCAGATCTTCATTCAAACTTTGGTTCACCTACATACTTCTATGCCTTTTACCATCATTGCCAAACAGATCAGGTTCCAGCTTGGGCTGATGCAGCCCATGGAGACGAGGTTCCCTATGTACTGGGAATCCCAATGATTGGCCCTACAGAGTTGTTTCCTTGCAATTTCTCCAAAAATGACGTGATGCTGAGTGCAGTTGTAATGACATACTGGACAAATTTTGCTAAAACTGGGTATGTACCTAAGAAATAAAGTATGTTATAATTTTAATAAAAGTATCCTTTTCAGCATTTTAAAGCAATATATATTTTGTTCCAAAATAATTTAATTTAATATCAACAATATATTAAGTGCCTTTATTCAAAATTAATTCTTTATTACCATGTTTCAAAAAGTCATTGCTTTGTTAGTTCTTCATTTTTGGAAATTTATTAAGAAAGGACATATCTCAATTGCATTATTCAACAATTACATATGTTTTTGGTTTTTTAATTACACCGGACATTATTATTTTTGTTCAATAGTAACAAATATTATTTTAAAGTGCTTTCCAATTCACAATACTGCATGCTTTTTGGTCCTTCCAAGTACTTTGTGAGGCGGACAGGTCAGGTACTATTAATCCATTTTACAGAGAAAGGACCTGAGGCTCTGAGAGCTTCGTGTAGATTTTCATATGTCTGGTTTGTAGCAGAACCAGGACTCAAATATTTCATCTGCCAATTCAAAATCCCAGGTCGTTTCCACTATTCCATGCCATCTCTGCTAGTTTGCCTATGAGACAACTCATAGGCAAATATTAAATATATATGAATATTAAAATAATCTTTGGATAGATAGTAGCCCATCTCTACATGGGCAGAGAGAAAGAAAATATAAGGCTTACTTGCCTTACGTTATCACCCATCTAACAAGCTGGTTGTTATGAGATTTATATTTCTAATTTTAACCAAGTTAATGTCAAAACACAATCTAAGGTTTTGCTGAGTCACCTCTTCACTTAGACGTTAAACTAGTAACATTTTGACTAAGGAAAAGAATAAAACAATTCTGTTCTCATAATTTCATTTTTCTTTCCTAGTGACCCAAATCAGCCAGTCCCTCAAGACACAAAATTCATCCATACCAAACCCAACCGCTTTGAAGAAGTAGCATGGACCAGATATTCCCAGAAAGACCAACTTTATCTCCATATTGGATTAAAACCAAGAGTTAAAGAACATTACCGAGCCAATAAGGTGAACCTCTGGTTGGAGCTGGTACCTCATCTGCATAATCTCAATGACATTTCTCAGTATACCTCTACAACAACTAAAGTGCCATCAACTGACATCACTTTCAGACCTACGAGAAAAAATTCTGTACCTGTCACATCAGCCTTTCCCACTGCCAAGCAGGATGATCCCAAACAACAACCGAGTCCATTTTCAGTGGATCAAAGGGACTACTCAACAGAGCTGAGTGTCACTATTGCAGTTGGGGCATCACTGCTGTTTCTGAACATCTTGGCCTTCGCAGCCCTGTATTACAAAAAGGATAAGAGGAGACACGATGTCCACAGGAGATGCAGCCCTCAGCGCACTACTACCAATGATCTGACCCATGCACAAGAAGAGGAAATCATGTCCCTCCAAATGAAGCACACTGATTTGGATCATGAATGTGAGTCCATCCATCCACATGAGGTGGTTCTTCGGACCGCCTGCCCCCCAGATTACACACTAGCTATGAGGAGGTCACCTGATGATGTTCCCTTAATGACACCCAACACCATTACAATGATTCCCAACACTATCCCAGGGATTCAGCCCTTACACACATTCAATACATTTACTGGAGGACAGAACAATACTCTGCCCCATCCCCATCCCCACCCCCATTCACATTCAACAACCAGGGTATAGCCAGATAAGAGAAACAAACTATTTTTTTGATGGATTGCGGTAACATTACTGAAGATTCCTTGGCTTTCAACCTACAAGACTCTTACTATTTAAATGAGGAATATTATGTGAATATACATATCAAGAACTTTGGGGGTTTTGAAAAAATGAGTTGTATATATAAACGAATCAACTTTAAGAACAAATTTCAATTGCTTCGAGCAATTGTTCTGAATGATACTTTTTCATTCACATCCACGAATTAATTTTTTGAAGATTTAAGTTACATAATGGAATTAGGCATGTGGAACACCAAACAGGAAAGAACTATGTCTAAACATAAAAAATAAAAATAAAAAAACTATGAATATGCACAAGGGACACACCAATGGAATGTCAGATAATTTTCACCAGTTTTTATTTGGAGCCGTTTTATTGTGTAGACCATATTTACATATTTGGATAAGTACACAAAGCACCAATGCTGTTAATGGCCTTAGCAGAGGCTCATGCTGAAATTTGCCAGTAAAACAAAGAAGTTGAAAGACTGGCAGGTACAACATTATCACATAAGTGCTGTCAGTATAAAGTTGTGGGGATAAAGGAAACTGGATATTTTTAGCACGATGTGCATGATAATTTATATGCTTGGTGGCTGTGCTGCTGATTAAGCCGTAATTAAAAACCTTCTCATCCCATTGGAGTTTTTAATAGAAGCTTCCTCCATCAATTGGCAGAACCCAAAGAAGATTTTAAGGGGCAAAAGTAATTACAATAAAATAATTCACAGTAGTTTCAATATAGAAAGAATTAGTTTTTAAAGGTATTTGAAGAAACTATAGGTATAGTGGTGAATACTCGCTGATACGAATCCCAGGAAAAAATTTCCTGTGTTTTTAATGTTCTTTTCATTCCCATCTAAATAATTTATGAAAATATAACCCTAATTGGACATGCATTACAGGATCTATAATTTGCTGTGGTTTTTGTTACTCTGTATTTTGTTCCTTTGGGTAAGGTGAAGTGTCTCCAAAGAGTTACTTGCAACAGTCTTTTTATGATATAAGGATGCCCCAATATTACCACTCTGATTACAGTTCTCAGTTAATTGATTTACTCATGTTGCATGACAAAATGTTTACTACTAATAATTGAGTATAAAGTTATGTCCCTCTTCACATCACTTATCTTTCTCACTGAGGTTCATTCACTGGATTTACTCATGCAATCTCAGCAGAGTACGACATAGATACAAAACCTAGGAGACCCAACATCTGGAGGATTTCAGTTTTACACATATGTGTGATTTTAAACAAATATTCTAAGACCACAGGAAACTCTTCATCCCCCTGTTGTTTACCAGTAACAGTATATCACAGACCTTTCCAAATGTTTGTATATGTAATCAGATGTACATTTATATTAAAAAAATGAGATGGACTTAAAGAGCACATCCTGATAAATACTTTCTCTCTTACCTGTACTATATTTCTATTAGACTAAAGTTATGTGATTTTTTTTTACATTTTTTCAGATGACTAGCAATTTTGATAGTTTATAAGATAATGCAAAGAACTTTCTCTGACAAACTAACTGCAGTAACAGAAACCTTTCTTTTCAGTTACTCTTTTTCAAGAATGAAAGCTTATTATACAAAAAAACAATTGTATACTACTTGATGGAAACAACTTTGTACATCTTGGCCATGTCACTGGTCATTGCGTGAAATAAAGATAATCTGGATAATGGCTATTAGTCCAATGCTAAGAAACATGATCTTTGCTCATTAAAGAGCTAAAATGTTTATTGCTGTTTTGTCTTTTTTTAAGAAAAAAGAAAGAAAGAAAGAGAAATACAACTGTCTCAAAAAGTCATTTTTCTAGATTAGACCAGTCGGGTTTTTGAAGACATATAGGTAACTTCTACAGAAACCACAACTGTATATTTAAAGGCAAGTCTCATCTAAAATGAAATTCATGAAACTTCAATATTATGAATTTATAAGCTCCAGGAACTCATGAAAAATATTAGCTTTGTGTTCTTAAATACCTGTCATGTGAAGGTGTTATAGAAATAAAGTGTTTTCAGTTGGAAACATAGGTTCCAGTACTAATCATCAAGGAAAAGGTCTATTGGAAATAAATTTGTAGTACATGGAATACAATAGCTAGGTTCATAATATAAAAGTGATAGAAAGTTATCCTTCTAAGATAATTTAAAAGTGCTGAGCAAGATATTAAACTGAAACTAAAAGATAAAAATCCATTTGAAGGAATTTCTTTGATTATAATTCCCCTTCCCAATTATTAACTATCATTAAAATGTAGATATTTTTCCATAATTTTTTTTAAAAAACTCTGTTAGAAGCAAAAATTCTTCAAGATCCAGAGTGGTTTACATGTAGTTTTTGCCTGATGTGGTTATGCTTTTAGACTGTGAACTGCCAATAAAAAGAATTGTTTAGCATTGAAATATTGTTTAATCAGAACATTGTCTTTTATTTAATATATTGATTAAACAAAAGATAAAAACAGAAATAGAAATGACAGCAAATAAGATATGAATGAATACTTTCATATGCATTAATTCACTTGACAAAACCAAACATTCTATTATGTTTTAATGATGGCCATATTTATATCTATCAATCTATTCTACATTTATCTATCAATCTACCTATCTATAGCATAACTGACATCTACTTTATATTAATTTAGGAAAATGATTTAGGAAAACAAAGCATAGCCCTATTCTTTTCTCTAAATTAAGGTAGTATCAACTTTGTGGAAAGATAAAGCAGCCTAGGTTTTATTGTCACATGATAAAGTCATTGTGAATGAATGTTAGTTGCTAGTTTTATAATTATAGCCTCTAGTTTTCTAAATGTAAATGATGTCCCACATTAAACAGAACATTAAGAACTGTTTTTAAAGCTGAAACATAATTTTTAAATGCTGGGAAAATTTTAAATATTGTTATTCAATTTTAACCAATATGTTTAAAAAGGATTTGTTGGGATGACAATTTACTTTATGAAAAAAATGAGTAACAAAATTAAAAGAATAATTTGGAATTATTTATTAATTCAGATTTTCCTGCCTCAGCTTTTTAAAATAGGCAAGGCTGCTTAGAATTTATACAAACATTATAACAAAATTAATTTTATTTAATTGTTTTGCTATTATATAAATTTTTGCCAAATATTTATCAACAGATTAATATCATTTTAGAGTATGGGGTTAGAAATATAAAAGCAATAGATTTTATAGTTTTCAATGGCCATTGACCATGTTGACTGTGATCAAAATCTACTTGACTATCACAGATATATAACAAAGCTCATCATTAACCTTTATGCAAATTGGGACATAATTTGCTAAAGCACTAAAATTATTCAATTTGGAGACATTTTGCTGGCAGCTTAAAGCAGAAAATCTGAGTATAGATTATTTCTTTCCTCATTTCAAATTTAAAAGTTGACCAAAATAATGCTTTAATTCAGACTTCTTAATCTGTACATGAAAACAGCAGCAAAACTTTTAAAAAGCTATCAACCATATGTAATACTAAGGAACAAAACAGGATGGCACTAATTTTCTTACAGAAAGGAAATGCCAAAACTCAATTGTCATATCTACAATATATTCTATAACAGCAGTTATGTCACCTGTTGGCACACTCATATTGTCACACATATTAATATCAAGAAAGGATGCAAAGAGTGTAGGAAATATGTTCCAGCTTTAAAGACACTACTACATAGAAATTACTGGGATTCTTTTCTTTAGCGAGTTTCACTGAAATATTTTCACAGGACAAAATGATGAATGGAATTCTTAAGAAGCTGTCAAATACCATGGCAGTCCTTTGATGTTAGTAAATTTGTTTTCTTCTGTGTTATTGGTTCAAAGTACTGGCTTTTTCCTTCATTTCCAGTAATTAGTTGTTATAGACTATCACTTTTTAATGTGAGTGAAAAGTAGATAATTTGGTTATACTTGTGAAAACATGCTCCCAAATAAATTCAATTAATGGGCACTTCCCTGCTGAGATTTTGTTATCATTCATTTAATTATCTTGTCAAGCCTTACTGTTACAACAATTGTTTTGGCTTTTTAGTCAATAAACTAAGGGAATTTCTCCAATAGCCTTATACCTCTCCTGCACTTGATATGATAACAACATATGCTTCAGATATCCATCAGAAATCTCTAAAGAAATTTCCTACTGATGTGAAACATTTGGTGGCCAACTTGATTCTTTTATAAAAGCATTCTGATTTGATTTTATTCTGGCACTTTACTGTATTTGTATGCAGGCCAGAAATCAATTCCATTTGATAAGCATTGTGGAGAATACAGACTGGAATAACCATGTGCAGGGCTTAAGTGCCTTTTCCTCATGGGATTTTATTTATAAAACTTATTTTTTTTAATTTTTAGATTCTGATAATTCAATTTGAAAAGTGCAATAGGATGACTATGTTATAAATTGCCAATATGAAAATTTTATTCAGAAATTCTTGCATTTAATTTGATTTTCTTATGATTTCAAATGGGTCCAAATGACTCCTGAGAAAGAATGAGGTGAATTATTTGGAAAGTGACAATTATTTTGATATCTGATTTGATAGACTTAAGAATGGAAATTTAAATCTCTAACAAACTGTAAAATTTTTCCAAATAGGTAAGTTTAATTTTAAAGAAGTCTGAAGTTGTAGGGCCAAGCATTTTTTCCTAGTCATCCATTATATATAGTATAAGGTTTATATACGCTATAATGCTATATGGTTTGTAGGATATTTATGATGGCCCTTTCAGAACCACATTTACAAATGACATTGTATACCTTCCTCCGTATGTACTAATGTGACAGAATTTATTCCTCTATGGAAAGTTAAGCCAGTTTTGTGTTGAAATGAATGATAACAATTAAAGATTTAAAAAATTTGTAAAGATACAGTAGTAAAAACTCAGCAGATGAAGTTACAACAAAGGGACCATTTTTGAATGCCATTTTCACAGTTGCTATCTATATTAGATTGTGTGTTTAAAAGGATTTTAGTGTTTCTGACTCATCCTTTCTCTGCACTCATATCATTTGGCAAATTAATGGGACATGTGTCATAGATTTTGTAAAAAAAAAAAAAAGGCCATTGGGTTGTCATGATTCAGTTTGTGTTTGGACATCTATGGCTTTCATTAAAAACGTGTTTATTATCATGAATAAATATTACCATGCTTTCCAAGTTGTGTTGACTATTTTTAAACTCAGAAATAATTTCTTCTATGTTTAGTACATTCGAAATTATTTCTAAGATAAATGTTCCCTTGCAATTTCTTTGTAATGCTCATACATGTGCTGATAGTTCTGATTTGATGAAAACAATGATACTTTATGGTCTGTTCACCTCTTGGTGAATACAGGGCAAGAATTTGGAGAGTAGAGTTTGGGAGCTTTGACATAGCTTGTCAGAAAAGAGAAAGAAGAAACAGAAGAACAGAAGGAGGGAGTAAATGAAGGAGAAAGAAAAAAAACTTTTCAATTTTAAATTAATGACTTTTTACATCTAAGTAGCTTTTTAATAGAGATGTATGACAGTTTATAAAGGGATTTAAATAAATTCCTTTAAACCATAAATCTCTTGTCTTTAGAAAACAAGATTGATAACATTTAGCAAGATACAATAAATTTAATCCCTGATCCAAAGCATGGTCAAATTGTGTCACTGGAAACAAACAAAAATAAAATCTAGAGAAATATATCTCTAGTCTTACACTATCTAATCAATAATGATCTTGGTAGAGAAGGCTATGTAAAGTATGATCATCTCTCATCTGTATATAGCCCAAGATAAGAATATGGCAAACAAATTGGACATCATTGAATTTCCGCATACATGGCCTAAAAAGCAAAGTTTCCAAATTGCTAAATAAGAGAACTGACAGTACTTTATGGGACTCCGTGGCTACATATGGCCATTAATACCAAATAAACAGTTCAAAAACATGTTGTAAGAATTTTACTTTCCATAAAAAGATTTTTATTTTTTATAGAATCTGGTGTTATTTGATATGATTACATTTTTTCTCTACAGTTTTACATTTCCTTACAGTTTACAGGATGTTATTTCTGAGTTCAAAAAAGTCCTAAATATAATATGTAAATGCTCATATGAAAGCAGTATTTTCAAATGGAGTGTCATAATTTGAAATACTTCCTACTGCCCCAATTCTGGAGAGCTGCTTGAATACCTGATTAAAACATTTCTATCTCCCTTGAAAAAAACTCAACTGCTCTCTTAGAGCTGCCTTCTTCTGCGCTAGAAGAGATCTTCCTACCAGTTGCTACAGCTTCTATTTCCAGGACGTCTCCTGTTACTATCTATGCCTTCTTCTCTGAGGGTGTGAAATTTGTGAGGAAAGTCTTAAAAAGTGATCTAACTGACCAGTGCTTTTGGAATTGGCTTCCTCTGTTCCTCAGGCAGGGTAGAAGCTAGTGAACATCGATCAATCAATGAGAGGAATTAGCCACTCATTCCTTCAACAAATGGTGCCCACCATGTGTCAGACAGTGTGGTGGGTGATAGTCACATAAGCCAATTCTATGACTTACAAACTAACATACAACTATTGCCAAGCTTGGAATAGATCAAAACACTTGGACTGACTCAGACCACTTTCTATATTAAACTCTGTAGCAAATCATTGCACAATCCCTTGTTTTATCTATTTTGTATGTCTTAAAATAATAACCATAGATCAGGATTTGTCGAGTTCACAGCAATATTAGTTGAATTGTATTGAGCAAGTCCATCAAGCAAGGGTGGCGGTAGCAATCTTTCCCAATAATAAATATGATCATATCTAAAGTCTTGCTATATTATGCCAAAACAAATCATGGACTATAAAATTTCCTGCTCAAAGCTCATCTGATCAAGCACCTTAACCAATTCCTTAATCTCTGCCAACAGGTGGTTGTGAACTCTGTCATGGAATACTGCCATGGGCCTGGAATTTTGAAACAGCTGCTACATTTTTGATTTTTTAGAATTTCTTTCTTATATTGATTTATTATTCAATTTTTTTCTTTTAATGATCATAAGTCTCCATCACCTGGCTTGCTTCCAAGTATTTGAAGACAGATATCATATCTTCCATGAGTCATTTTCTCCTCAAAGCAAAAATTTCCATTTTCATTACAAAATATGTGAGTCTTTTCAATAGTCCAATCATTGTTCTTCAAGTATTCTCCCAACCCTAAGTTTCATAAGAAGTGTAATGTCTAGGATTGACCACAAAAAACACTTAGGTATAGTTTATTTCTGCCTAATAGGCTCCACTATTAACTTTCTCATTGTATAATCTATATATATATTTACTTTAATATAACTTTTGACAGTATTACCTCCTTTATTGGCCACAGAATACTGGTAATTCAGATTCCTACTTCCTATTAAAACTCCTTAAAATATCTACATGTGCTGCTGTTTAGCAAAATCTTCCTCCATCCTGCCCTTGATCATTTGAGTTTTATCTCACATTCAGGATATTAAACAATACTAAATTCTACATCAACAGATTCAGCACATTGTTCCAGTCTATGAAGTCCTTTCTATCCATCTCAGAGTAATGAAATTAAATAGGTGATAAAGATCTCTTCTATCTTTATCCAAGTCATTAGCAAAAAAATATCATGCAGAATCAGGATGAGGACAAAGCTTTGGAGTAATAGTAATAGAGATAAGGTGTATAGTACGAAGAAAAGAAATAGCTGACATTTACTGAGCACTTATTATGTTCCAGGCTCTGTATCACACTCCACAACAAACTACTATATACCATTCTCAAGATATGTATTAATACTTATTGATGCATTTATTCATTAATACATTGTTTAAAAGATTATTATTAAGAATCTATTATATATTCACTTAGCTAATTGTTGGTGACAGAAAAGTGAATAAAATGTAGCTCCTGTTTTCACATTACTAGCAGCCAACTAATTAATCTTCCTCTGTGAACACACATAGCACAAGAGATATCATTTGCAGGATCTATTTTCTTCATGTAAAATATGTGCACGCCATCATAGTCATCCTTCCTAAGAAAATTGAGGTAATTACTGTAGACCCTCTATTTGAGAATTTCTGAATCACTGGTGCTTTATGTTAAATGATAGAAGATATCATTGAAAAAGAATTCTCCCACCGATCTCCTGTCATAATTAAGATGCTGATTTAGGCCAGTCAAGTATAGACTTCAAGTAGGATAGCTTAATAGAGAAAGCAATAAAATTAAATATTTTACAGTGAAAAGCAAACATCTTTCTCATTTCAGATCCCAATCCCTTAGTCCCCTTCCACAGATACATTGCTACCAATTTAAATTTAAATTTCTACAAATATTTCATTTTGTGCAAACAGGAACAAATGGTATTGTCTGTGTACATATGTGAGGGGCATTATATGTATATAATCTTTTGCAAACTTATCTGGAAGTGCTCCATGGGAGGACAATGTATGCCAGCTCTAAGGAGAAAATAGAAGTAAATAAAAATACATTTCACTTCAAATTTATCCTTAAACCCAAGGCTATTCTAATCAAAACTGCAGCACAGTTTGCTGGTTTGCTTACAGAACTTAGATGAGGAAAGGTCAAGAATAACCAGGATCACTTTGAATCAAAAGAATAAGAAGCAAATACCTTGTCTTCCATATTTCAGGAGTTACTATAAAGCTACTGTAATTAAAACAGTGTGGTGCCAATTCTGAGAGAGACGAATGTAAAATGACAGTGAACCCATAAGCAGACCTAGGAAGAAGGAGGAACATGGTGTGCAACGTGGCAGTGTAAATCAAGAGGAAAGGACAGACTCCTCAGCAAACAATGACCATCTGTGTGGGATGAAATGCCCCTGCATCACAGTATCCACAAAAACCAATCCAAGATAAATTAAAACTATAAACATAAAAAGCAAATTTTAAATGTTTTAGAACACATTGGAAAATATTGTCATGTCCTGGAAGTAGGGAAAAATTTATTAACAATACATAAAACAGCATAAAGGGAAAGAATAAGAAATTGAAACTAAAATCTCAATACATCCGTTAACAAGATTTTTTAAATGATAAACACATACTGAAAATAAATATTTGCAACATGTATAAGCAATGAAAGATTAATTAATGAATTGGATAGAAAATTTCTATAAAATAATAAGGAAAAAACTAAGTTATAAGAAAAATGGAGCTGATTAAATACAGTGGATTGAAATTATGCCTTTGTTTCTTCCCTCTCCATAATCCTCACAAAAATATAAGGGACTAAAAACATATATAAACCAATCAGAACAAAAGAAAAGAAGAGGAGATAACAGATGAGAAGTTCTAACAAGATTTTTAGAGATAGAAATTAGATAAACTAAAGAACAAGAATATAATACAACCTATGAAATAACAATGTAAATTAGAATTGGAAAAATTGTGTTGCTTTAAGAGAATTTTAAAAAGAATTGTAAATAAAAGAAACAATAATTTTAAAAATGAAGATTAAATGAAAATAAATGCAGACCAAAGAATGCTTTAAGAGACATAGAAAATTCTATAGATAAATAGAAGATAAAAAGTAGAAAAATTAAAAAAAAAGGAAGGAATGGAGAGGAGGATAGGGAAAGAAGAAGGAAAGAAGAAGAAAAAGAATTCAAGCATAAATAACAAGAAGATGGACAAAGAAGACTCAATATACATGTATATGGAATCCTCAAAAAAGAAAACCAAAACAAGGGTACAAAACAAATACAATTAAAACTGTAAGTCAAGAAAACTTTTACAACATAATAGAAAAAGGTTTGATATTACACTTTCAAAAGGCACACTGAATATCTGAGAAAACTTACTGACATTCAAAAACTTAGATAATATTGTTCCTATGAACGCCTCCTGAAAAATTTACCAGAAAAAGACTTCAAACAGAAGGGTGACATAGATGTAATGACCGATGGTGGGCACTAAATATATATTTACTCAGAGAGTTAAGACTAAATGAGGTTTATAAGGTGGAGGGTACAATACAGAATGGCTACATATTTAGACAATGTAGACACTGTACAACTATAAGAAATAGGAAGAGAATAGAAGTATCATATGTGAAAACGTAATTATTTTCAATAATCATATTTGTGGTGGTAGCAGTTCTGTTGCTACTCTGAGACCATTTTCTGTGTAACACGGAATACAGCAAATGAGGAATATTATGACATACTAATTCTATCATCTCCACTGTCTTTGAGAACCAGCAATCTTAATGTGGAAGATCTGATACAGATTAAAAGAGGTTAAGTGAAGACCCTGTGGTTTGGATTTTACAGTGGAACTGTCAAAATGAACTCTGTAAAAAAGTTATGCAAACTATGGCCAAGCAAAGAACATCCCTGAGTGCAGATTGCCATCTTAAAATAAAGTTCTATGCTTTAAAATGCACAAAACATACACAGAAAGAGAGAGAATTGTACAAGATGAACCTAGAACATCTTCTCAAAGATTTCTATTGATGTGTTTAAAGGACACAAGAGCCAACTTGAAGATAATCTCATGACCTAAAGATGGGATAATTTGAGCATCAGTAAGAATAATTTCAATCAATTAAAACAAATTGAATATAAATGCTTAAGTTAGTAATAATTAGAAAGAAAACTCATCTGTCACTTATGGAGGATAATTGGAACACAACTCATTGTTTTGAGGACAAATAAGTAAAGGGAAAGAGTAAAGAATTTGTCCTGCCAGTCCTCTGTAAACTGTACAGCTGGGCAGCCAAATAGTGGATGAGAATTTACACTTTGTAGAAGTATTTCAGCTAATGAAAGAAGTAATCATTGTATCCGAATTTCGTTTGTATACAATTTTGTTGTATCCGAATTTTATTACTTGTTACTCCTTATGAATCAATAGATTTAACTATCAAACATCAATGGTTGGTAACATCACAAAAATAGAAACGATTAGTCATCATGTGTCTCCTGGATAAACACACACAGCACTACCTCTGAAAAGTTTTGTAACCAAAAACAAACCTGTATCTGATAAAGTCTCCAGGTCCAACTGTCAAAAAATATATAATTACAGGAAATATGTGGGACAAAGGAGCAGGTTAAAATATACCATGGAGATGAAATCAGCAAAATTCAGACTATTGAAAAATATTACCAATTAAATTTCCTAGTTTCTTCAATAAATAAACTGCAAGAAAAAATATGGTGAGAAAATATGTAGATTAAAAGAAACTTACAAAAACTTTTTAAAAAATTACTGCTTGGAAAGTACCCTTGGGTGGTTAAAAATACAAAGAAAAACAAGGAGGGTAACAGGCCCCCTCAAAGTGGTTATTTATAGGAGAGGAAATGAGTTGTGACTGAGATCGTGCATATGGAGGACTTTTGGGGTGGCTTATAAAATTCTATTTCTAAATCTGGATGTATTTTTCCAGAGTATGTCCCTTATGGTGATGTATTAAAGCAAACACTTATTTCATGAGGTTTTTCTGTACCCATGTTATATTTTACAACAAAATAAATAGGATTGTAATAAAAGAAATAACATATGAAAATGTGTCAGACTTAAAGAATATAAGTTTATTCATTGAAAGTTTATTCATTATTTCCATAATAGATAGAAAAAGCCCCTCTTAAGGCACACCATCAAAAAATTCCAGGACATCAGGAAAAAGAAACATTCCTAAAGCTTTCAGAGAGAAACAAAAGGGATTCTCAATGTCATCTCTGGAAGCTAGAAGACATTGAATAAAAGCATTCATAATTTTGAGGAAAAATTATGATCAACCTAGAATTTTATATCTAAACAAAATATTAGTCCAGAGTATCAGTCCAGGAAGGCACCAATCCAGGGGTGAGAGCGAATGAAACCCAGGACCACTGATCAAGAAGCTAGAGAACAGCTCAGAGTGTCAAGCTGGGGAACCATAGTAAGAATATCTCTAGAACAAAATAGAAACACATATAGTGAGTATGTGATGTGTCTCCTCATGTGGAAAAATGTTATTTGTATGGATTTTATAATGTTTTTGCTCAATTTGGGAAGGATGTAGAAAACTAAACAGCAAAGGAAATCATAATTGTTAATGAAGAGAAGAAAAAAACGTGCTATAAAAAATGTAATTCTTGAATATATATTTGTGCACATGAATGAAATACAGATAATTCTTACAAATATTAAATAGAAAGGTTAGGTCAAAGGATATTTTAATTTTTTTCAAACCATTTCCTAATTGATTTTCAAAGATGTTATTCAAATTTACATTCCCACCAACAGTGTATTAAGGTACCCATTTCCCTACCCTCTAACCAAAAATGTGATTATCAATTTTTTATCTTTTCTATTTTAATATAAGTGAAATGTCATTATTGTATTAATTTACATTTTTAATTGCCGTAAAGCATCTTTTCTTATGCTTATAAGCCATTGTATTTCTTTTTAATATTAAATGTATTCCTTTACTTTGTATACTTTTCTATTTGTTTATTAATCTCTTCTTACAGAATTATAACAGTTCTCCATAGACAAATAAAATCAGTACTTTTTGTCATGTGTGTTGTAAATAATTTTGCTCAACTTTTCTTTGAATTTTGTTATTTTGTCCTAGGCAGAAATGTTTGTGTTCAGTTATTTAAATGTATCAGTGTTTCCTTTATGTTTTCTGGGTTTTGTTTCTTGCTAACAAAGATCTTCCCCATTCTCAGATTTTTTTAATTCACTCATATTTTATTCTGTATTGACAGACTAATTGTTTATAGTTAAATCTTTGATCCATCTAAAATTTATATTGGCATAACAAGTAAGGAGGGGATTTAGGTTTATTTTCTCCCAGATAATATTTTAATACAATTCAAACCTGAGTTAAATGGATGGTGCTTTACTGTAAAGCTGAGAACATTTTATTTTCATCCACTGAAATGTACAAGATTGTATGTATTAATAGAAGAACAAGATGCTAGTCAAACCACGTGAGGATTGTTACTACTCTGTCTTCAACACACCTATGACTGAAACCTGTTTGCCCTTCTAGTATATGATATCCAATTCCATATGCTATCCCAAAATGTTTGAAAATTATCCAGCCAGTGAAAGGAATGCACTTTGACTTACGATTCCAGTCTGCACATGGGTGCTCTAATTGGGTTTAGGGTTAAAAGGTATATTCACATCTACAGATGATATTTTAAAAATGCCACTCAATACTAAAATAGCTTAAGGATAACAAGTTTTGTGAGCCCTGTAATCAGATGATAATCAATGGAAAGAAAAGAAAACTATGATGGGTATTTTGATCTAGGTTGGAAACAGGAAAGAACAACAATAAAGATGTACCTTCACCGGCCCCTGGACTTACAGACCTAAACCAAATGCCTGGTAGATGCTACCATAGGATTGCCAGGGATTTCCATTAAGAAATCTTAAAAACAACAATAGTTGTCTTGGCATCTTTAAGTTGTCTTGGCCACCCTATGTGGTGGCCTTGGGTTTCTTTCCAGCTTATATAGCAATAGAATAGGCAGTCCTCTGATCACTTTTTCTTTTGTTGCTGAGAAACTGAGAAAGATCTAAGTGTTTTCCTGATTTCTTCATCCATTGGCCAAGACTTCCACTGTATCTCTGGTTCTCTGGTCATCACTTCTTGAGGTTGGTTCTTGAGGCCCATACTCTGCTATATGACTTATTTCTTTACCTTTTTACTCTAATTCTTAAAGAGCCTTCAAACATACATGAAAAAAGTAAAGAAAGAAAAAACTAAAAGTAATAAAAGGCTCCACATTAGAATTGAATATTTAACAGACACTATTTTTGTTCAGATTTCTATGAAGGCTTTTAGCAAAGATAAATGAGCTTATGCCATAAAGCTATTTATGTTTTAGTAAGTGATGAAAAGGTTAATTGGATACTATGTGAACAAGACTGTATATAGAAAAAGCCTTTAATTAGCAGTCTAAGTATACTTAAATGTTCATATATCATATGCCTATGTCAAATTGCCATTATACACAAAAATTATACAATGTTTTAGGGGAAAAAACCAAAAGAGCTTAGCAATGTGTACATAGTTTTCAATAAAAAATTTAGTGGGAATTTTGTATTTTGGGGATGTGAGGAGGAGATAAGTGAGCTGTCTAGCAGAAGTGAAAAAAGATGTGTTAAGAAAGGAGAGCTGTAAGTATATTTTCCTCTGGTAACCAAAATTTTCTTGAACAAATAAACACATATGTTTATTTCAAGGGCTGTAAAACCATGGGGGAAAATTTAGGACCCTGGTAATTAGAGCTGAAGCGGAAGGCATCATTATTTGCAGAGAAAAATCTTAGAAAAGAAGAAAGAGTCATCAAGATGATATCCATCAATAGGAGTCAAACTTGTCACTTTCCCCTTGAATTTTCCACAGTTCAAATCTCATGTTAAACTACATTCCTTCTCTCCAAAAACCAATAAATATAAAACTATAGATTTATATACATATTACATAAAGGCAACTATGTTCACTTACCAAGGGACATATCCTCTCTTTGCTATGTAGACCAGCAGTACAATAGAGTGGAGAGGTGATTTGAGGCTCATAAGATATTTTTATTTCTTATGAGGAATCAACTCAAAGATCTTGGCCAAATCAATTGATCATGCTTCTGTACATCAGATAAAAAGATCTATCAGATTGCATTTACTCAGCTAAGGTGACTTCATTACAAAGGCAACCTACCTCCTAGTTTTGTCTACACTAGCCTCTATGCAAAAAAGATTATCTCATTGTAAATCTGGTGTTTTCTGAGATCCTCTCACTTCTGCTCTCCATGGGCCCCAACCTTTCTTTTCCTATTTGCAAACTTATTTCATCCTTTCTTCTTGGATGCGCCATCTAGTCTTTCTTACTCCATACCCTTGGCTTTACGCCTGAGTATATTTCCTTCACTCTTCTCTGTGGCAATACTCTTACGGAGATCTGTTGTGGTAAAATCTCTCCCAATCAAACTAGGTTTTGAGGAATCTTCTTCCCATGTGCCCCATATTTATCTCATCTGTATCTTCTCTTCATTAATACCCATTGCCATTTTATACTTTAAAGCCTCAACCACTCTGACCTGGATGTGAAAACAACCTCCTACCTAGTCTCCAAAATGCTATCTGATCCAGCTGCTATTTGCCTTTTTTGTTTTTGTTTTTAAAAGCATGTGTGCTTTTCTCTCTCTCTTTTTTTTTAATTTCAAAATATTAATTAAGGAGGTACAAGTGTTTTTATTACATAGATATCTTGTATAATGCTTAAGTCAGGGCTTTTGGTGTGCCCATTACCAGAAGAGTCTTCATTGTACCCAATAAGTAAGTTTTTATCTCCCGCCCACCCTCCCCTCCCCTTCTTGGTTTCTCATGTCCTTTATCTCACTTTGTGCCCATGTATACCCATCTGTTAGCTTCCAGTTATTAGTAAGAACATGTGGTATTTGATTTTCCATTCCCAAAATACTTCACTTAGGATGATGGTCTCCATTTCCATCCACATTGCTACAAATGACATTATTTCATTCCTTTTTATGGCTGAGTAGTACTCCATGATAGATAGATAGATGGGTAGATAAATAGATAGATACTTCTCACATTTTCTTTATCCACTCATGAATTGAAGGACATTTAGGTCGATTCCACATCTTTGCTATTGTAAATTGTGCTGCCATAAACATGTGAATTGTTTACACTGATAGGCTTCCTTATTCTCTCCCATGTAGCATGGACTCCAACCATAAAGAAACTTTCTGAAACTCCTCATATGCATTGTGCTCTAGATCTCTCTGTTCTGGGTCTTTGCACAGACTCCTCTATCTTTCCTGGCTTTGCTTGGTCAATTCAAAATTATCCCTCAGGACTCAGCTCAGATGGCAGCTCCTGTGGGTAGCCCTCTTTGCTCTTTGTGACTCCAAGGGTAGGTAAAAACATGACTCTCTGTTTTATCTTTGCCACAGAATAAATCACACTTTATTTTAATTGTCTGTTTCTCTGTACCCCCCTCAAGGCCACAAACTACTAGAAGTCAGGACCTTTCTTATTTGCTATTATACTCCCTATGCCCACTGCTCAGTTCATTTTGGTGGGAAAAATGGCATATATAGTCCCTGAAAATTTCTTGACTTTCCTACCATAATTTTTCCCATGCTGTTGTTTTGCCTAATTTTTACCCCTACCAGTTTACCCTCTTTCCAGCCCAATGTGCATGCCTTGGTCTATTACAATCTTATTCTTCCAGGCCATATTCAGATGTTGTCACTTCAGTGAGCATTCCCTGATCATACCCACTAGAACTGATCTGAATTCCTTCTTTTCTGTATCCTAACCATGTAGCATGAATCACACACAATGCATTGTAGTGTGCTCAGTCTCGTTTTTTTCTCCCATACTAGACAGATTGAAAATAGAGACTATGTCTGAAAAACCTTTGTATTCCCCACATTATCTATCACAGTGCTTTGCAGAGCTGGTGCTTAACATGTACTGAATGAATTATTGTGAAATAATTTCTCAAAGCTACAAACTTTTCTGTGTTTTCTTTAGAAAATGTTCAGTCATTTCCCCCTTGTGAATTTCTTCATTGTTCCCATTCTAAAAAGAAAGTGTGTGATTTATTTCTGCATATTTCCTTTACAGCATTGCACCAGAAATCTTTCTGAAGTTGTGGTGGGAGCAATAGAAGTATGTGAATAATTCTGTTTGGTATAGGTACAACTGTAATTAGAATTCACATCTCTTCTAACAAAGACTCAAAGTTCTCCAACAGGAACTTTCTTCTCTTCTATCTAAGAGCAATATGAAGATATATATACTTTTACATATTCTTTTCTCTCAACACCAACATGACCAAAGCCCATCCACTCATCCTTAGAGACATTAGCTCAAATCAGACATTATTTGTGAAGTCTTCCCACTTTCTCTAAAACATTCCCTATTTGAAAACATTCCTTTCCACCTTCTATACACACAGTACTATATCTATATCTGTCTTATGACAGTCATATCTTTCTGCCTCATATTTTTGTGAATATTTATGCATATATAGAGTATAATTTCCAAAATCTGTGCCTGATTTCTCTATTTCCTTTTACCCATAGAAAAGTGCCATACACATATATGTTGTTCTACCCTTTATATATCTTTTAAATAGTATATAACATATACATAAAGAATATGTATATGAATTTATCATGTATACATTCAGTACCCATATTTATCTTTTTGGAGCACAACTAATATCTTTATTAAGCTAGTCTGCTCACCACTGTAAAAATTATAGAATCACATTGATTGATTGATGCTGTTAGAGTCTAGATGATTTTACCAACTTATTTTGGTGCCATTATCCTCCCACCTAAAATGTAACAAAAGGTTCAAATAGAATTTTAATCTTATGTCTTAGATGTCATTTTCTCCCAAAGCCTTCCCTGATCCCTAAATATTTTATAAAGTTTTCATCGTAATTCCAGAGCAGTAATTACAATACATTGTCAATGCCCACTCATTTGACTGCTTTGTCTTTGATTTCGTGAGGGCATGGACTACCTCATAATACTGATTTTTGTGTTCACACTACTTAGGGAGACAGCTAGGATCCCCCTCTAGAGCCTCCAGAAGGAATGTATCTCTACCAACATCTTAATTTTAACTCTGTGAGATCCATTTTGGACTTCTGACCTCCAGAAGTGTAAGATAATAAATATGTTGTTTTAAGTCACCAAGTTTGCGGTAACATGTTACAGCAGCAGCAGGAAACGGATACAATAGCCAACACTTGGCAGGTGCTCTATAAACATCTGTTCAGTAACAGAACCATTGACTATTAGGCCTGAATAATATCTGATAAAATCAATGGATGTAGGCAAAAATTGAGGGTTGTCCCAAGAAAGAAATGCAGTTAAAGAAAAACTTCCTATTCCTAATTGAAAGTGGGCCTGAGAGAAAGGTGCAGGTAGAGCACACATACACACACACACACAAACTCCCATTTTTTGGCATAGGCAATGAAATGGAAAATGGGAAATATATAAAGAAAGCTTATGCTCTTAATTTTGGACATGTTTGATATTAAGAACAACCAAGGCAATGGAATGGATAATAGGAAATATATAAAGACAGCTTATGCTCTTAATTTTGGATGTGTTTGGTATTAAGAACAGCGAGGTAGAGATATCTAGGAGATGAAGGAAATTTAAATTTAATCCAAGAAATCAGTGGATATGTGATATAACCCAGTAGCCTTGAAATATGAAGTTAGAATAGTAAAATAGCTAGAGATAAGACTAGAAACACAGTGTGATGTTTCTTAAATGCCAAAGGAAGCCAAACCCAATTCATCTGAAGAAGTCTAAGATGAGCACTGAAGGTATTTGAGCTGAGAAATAATGTAATCAAAGTGATGCTTTAATACTAATCTGGCAACCTTAAGTAAAATGGATTGGTAGAAAGGATGACTTAAGACAGAAATACCATTTAAGCTTTACGGATCACTTTCAAAGACTATCTCATTTGGTACTCACAGCTCTCTTGTGAGGCAGGTAGAAAATGCATTATCAAAGACTAATTTTTATATCATCATAAAAACATATCATATTGATGAATATTTCAATTTATATTTAAAACATTACTTATAATTTGTAATATGCTCAGCTTTTTACTACTGTAATCGGTGTATTAAGGTGCTTGGTCTAATTTCTCACCCCTAATATTCAGGGGTCATTTATCTAAAAAAAAAATCAACAGAAACAAAGAAAATGAATTGAATTCATCCATACAAAATAGTTCAATCCTTATATAAGCCAAATTGTCCTGAGGGGAAAGAAAAACATTTTATTATTAAATAGAATAACAAAATTAAATTTCTATAAATTGAGTTTGACCAGGTGCTTTCATCGCAAATAATCATTGTTAGGATGGAACCACAGTAGTCCAAACTTGTTAACCAAACAAGAGCATTTAGGTAAACTATTGCAAACCTTCCCCAGAAGTTCTTTCACAAAGAACTTTGAGATTTCAATATTGACTCAAATATCCATCTGACAAGCCTTTAAAATCACAAAGCTTAAAAATCACAAGCCAGGGTAAAAGAGTCTCTGGGGTTATATTTAGGTGCCTTTAAATCACCAGGAATGATTTGGTCAGAACAAGAGAAAGACAACTGAGAGAGTACCCAGGTGAATCAGGTTAGGAGCTCAAAATTTCTCACTATTACTATTCCCAATTCAATTCTCTTTCTTTGATTTATAGGAGGCTGTTCTTAAGCATTCGTATGAATAATTCAGCACTCAGAGACATGAGATGCAACATAGGACTATCTTCACATGGGTTAAAACATGTTCTGAAGCTTATTTCACTGTGAATCAGGCTCATTCTGGGGCTTCCTTTTGACTCATTGTTTGGGTCTCCAATATCATTAATCCAGTATAAGAACACTATTATTTTGGACATATTCACTGCTGACAGTGCATTTTTCCAAGAGGCAAATATTAGGAATTATTTAGGGGATCTCAGTGTTTTAATAACCCAGGAATGGTCAACATGGTCTAAAATCTTATTGCTCAAAGTGTATGGTCCAGGGACCAGAAGCATCAGCAAAACTGGGTGCTTGTTAGAGAAGGAGAACCTAGGGACATCCTCTGGACCTAAATAAGAATCTACATTTTCACAAGATCTCCAAATGCACACTATAACTTAAGAAGCTCATATCTGAAGTACAGAAACTTCAGTAATTGCTTTTAATTTTATTTCCTCAAAACTCTCCCTGCAAACATTTCTTTGACATCACAATAGCTCCTCTAAACTTCCTATTTTTCCCTCTTCTAGTCAGTTTCCATGATCATAAATAGCTAATCATCTAAAGGATTTACAAGATTCAATGCATGTGAGGGCTTTATTTTTTTCACAAAACAAACTCCTTGCTTGACAATATACATGCTACGTTGCCTTTTTTCCAGCTTAATTTGACTTTGTTCAAATTTGTAAAAATCTTAATAAGGAAGGGAGAGGGAACCCAGATGACAGAAACCATGATTTGGGATGAGTGGAATGCATTATAGCTCAGTATCTTTTTCTCTCTGGTTCCACTTCATGGGTAATGATTTCAATTACTGGGTGTATGATTTTAACCAATTTATGTTAACTAGACGTTCATTCATGGGAAACAGATAAACTGCTGCAGTTTAATAAATTACTGACAATTTCACTATCTGCATTTTCTTACTCAGAGATGGCTTGGATGTGACATTTCCTCATGAATACAGCAGGTAAGCAGAAGTCTCATTTGTAGTAGTATCTTTCGTCTCTCTTTTTTTTTTTTTTTCTTTAAAAATAAAACAGCCATCAGTTGGCTCTGTAGGGAGCATGGGGCAGGTTGGGTTGTCCTGAAATCCACCTAAGGCCACTCTACCCCGTCTACATAGATCACTCACTGGTCTTGATTCTATTTGTTGCCTTTCAAATCCCCCTCATTGACTTCTTGATTATCAGGTTACTCACTGATATCATTCATTTCATCCATATACTGCATGCCGTCATCCTCTGTGTCTTTACTATCTTCCTCATCTTCATCTTCCTCCTCCTCATCCTCATAGTGCTCTGAGTCTAGCTCAGGTACCAGGTCATTGTCTTTTTCTGTGATACTTTAGAGCCTGACCTGCTGCTGCTGTTCCTGTTGCAACAGCTCTGTCTCCTCCACATAAGGTCAATACAGATTGAAACACACTGTCTCAGTCTCACATGGGGCAGGAGGGAGGGGAACACATGGACATGGCTTCTAGATCACTAATCGATGTAGGCCAAGTCACTTATCCTCTCTGAGTCTCATTTTCCTCATAATGTCAGGAGGCAGCAGCCTGCAATAATATATTAGGTTTTAGAGAGGATAGTAGGGGCCAGTTACTTTTGGCTTACTGTAGGAATATTCAGCCTCAGCCCAGACTTTAGGCCTGAGGAAGCAGACTTATGGCATACACATAGATTCAGGATGCCTAGATTCCAGCCACATGTCCCTGGACAATCATTTAGCCTATCTAAGCCTCTATTTCCTAGGTGAGAAGGGAATATTCACTTATATGCAATATCTATCACATACCTTTATATGCATATGTCATACATTCCTTCCAACAATTCTATAAGACTAATAGTTAGTCTTTAATATGAGAAAACTGAGGCTTCTAGAGGTTAAAGAAGTTACCCAAGATCTCATAACCTATAAGTAGCTGAGCAAGAACTCAAACTCAGGTCTGTCTGACTCCAAAGCTCATGTATTTTTTTCCTGTAGACAATATAGCCTGCTAGTATAGAATGTTGTGAAGTTCAAAGGAATTAATGAATGTGAAAGAACTTTTAAGAAAAACAAAGCACTTGTTTGTGCTGCTATGAAATTCTTTAGACTGGATAATTTATAAAGAACAAAAATTTATTTCTTACAGTTGTAGAGATGAGAAGTCCAAGATCACGGTGCTGGTAAGCTCAGCGTCTGGTGAGGGTCCATTCTCATAGATAGCACCATCTAGGTGTCCTCACATGGTAGAATGTAATAAATGTAAGAAAATGGCACAAACTCTGTATTCTTACATGCAGAAGTACAGAAGAGAGGGAAGGAACCCAGTCCTTCAAGTATTTTTATAAGGCACCTAATCCATTCAGGCCCTCATGACTTGATCACTTCCTAAAAGGCTCCATTACTTAATACCACCACACTGGGGATTGTTTCAACATATGAATTTTAGGGAGCATTCAAGCCATAGCATTCCACCCCTAGTCACCCAAATGTACATCCTTCTCACATGCAAAATACATTCATTTCATCACAAAGTCCCAAACATCTTAGCTCATTCCAACATTAGTTTAAAATCTAAGTCCAAAGTCTCATCTAAATATCATGTAAATCAGGTATGTGTGAGACTCAACATATGATTCATCCTGAGGCAAATTCGCCTCTAGCTGTGAGCCTGTGAAATCAAAATAGTTATATGCTTCCAAAATGCAATGGTAAGACAGGCATAGGATGGACATTTCCATTTCAGAAGGGATAAATAGGCAAGAAAAAAGGGTAACAGGTCTCAAGTAACTGTAAAACCCAACAGGGCAAACATTAAATCTTCGGACTTGAGAATAATCTTATTTGGCTCCATGTCTTGCCTTCCAGACACAGTGGTGGTAGGGGAGTGGATTGGGTCCCAAAACCTCCAGGAGACTCCACCCCCATGGCTTTGCTGGGCACAGCCCACCATGCAGCTCTTATTTGGTGCCTGTGGCTCTCCCAGGCTAATGTTGCATGCTGATGGGCTACAGTTCTGGGGCCTCAGGGCTGGCCCCTCTCCCACAGCTCCATTAGACATTGCCCTAGTAGAGACTCTCTGCAGGAGCCCCATCTCCAAAAATCCATTAGGCATTACCCTAGTGGGGACTGTCTGTGGTAGCCCTGCCTCTGTAGCCCATCTTTGCCTGGGACCTGAGGCTTTCAGAGGCATCCTTTGAAATCTAGGTGAAGATAAGCCATGCTTCCACAGTTCATGAACTCTGTATGCCTACAGAGTTAGCACCACGTGAACCTCACCAAAGTTTACAGAATGTGCCCTCCAGAGAGGCAGTTCAAGCTATAGCTAGGATAGTTTGAGCCACAAGCTGAGATAGCCAATGAGTACTGCACTAGGATGCAGAAAACAGAGATTTGAGCTGACCCTGGGCAAGGAGTGCTAAGGTCCTGAGGTAGCCCTGGGTCTCTCCCTTGAAACTGGTCTGCCCTCAAAGTCCTGGCACTCTGGGTCTGTAATGGGAAGGGTATCCTCAAAGATCTCTGAAATGCCTTCTTCCATTACCTTAATGAATAACATCCAACTTTTTTTCTATATACACAAATCTCCTTATCAAATGGTTAGTAGGCCACATCCTTGGTTTTCTCTTCTTAACCTGATTTTTTATTCATAAAGGACCAGGCTGAGAATTTTCCAAATCTTTACATTCTCTTTCCCTTTTGATTATAAATATTCTGTCTTTAATTTGTTTCTCTCTTCTTGCTTTTACTATAAGCAGTCAGGAAGAGCCATGCTGCACCCTGAGCATTGCTTACAGATTTCTTCTGCAAATGTCCTAGTTCACTGCTTTTAAATTCTATCTTCCACAAAGCTTAGGACATGGACAAAATTCTGCCAAGTTCTTTGGCTTTGTAACAAGGATGACCTTTCCTCTAGTTTCCAATAAGGTATTCCTCATTTTAATCTAAGCCCTCATCAGAATGGCCTTTTCTGTCCATATTTCTACCAGCTGTCTATTCACAACCACTTAGATAATTATACAGATTTACAGCTCTACAGTTCTCCTTTTCAGAGCCCTCACCCAAATCACCCTTAATGCTCTGTTTATGAAAATCTAAGGTTTTTCTAGCTTGCACCTCTGAACTCTTCCAGTTTCTACCCATTACATAGTTCCAAAGCCACTTCCACATTTTTAACTATTTGTTATACACCCCTCTTCTCTGGTATCGATTTTTGTCTTAGTCTGTTTGTGCTGCTATAATAAAATACCACAGACTGGGTTATCTATAAAGAATTGAAATCTATTTCTTACAGTTCTGGAGGATGATAAGTTCAAGATCAAGACACTGGCAGAGTATGTGACTAGTGCTGGTCTGTTTCTTATAAGTGACATCATCTAGATATCCTCACATGGAGGAAGTGATGGGGCAAAAAGAGACAAACACGATATCCTCACATGGTAGAAGAGTAGAAAAGAGGAAACCTACCCCCTCAAGCCTCTTTATCCATTGTGTAAGGATCTAATCTATTCCTGAGGGTAGAGCACTCATGTATTAATCACTTCCCCAAAGGCCTCAGATCTTCATACCACCACAATGGAGATTTAAGATTCAACATGTGAATTTGGGGGATATTCAGATCATAGCAGCACTACAGAAAAGTATATTTGCAATATTTTAATTAATGTCATGTTTACTGAAATACAAAAGCAAAAAGTCTCAGTCACTGTCCAAAAGATTCTCATAGTCCGGCTATGACAAATCCTCATGAAACAAATAATGAACAAACTATATTATATACATTTCAATTCAATGACTTAAACATATAGTAATGCTGGCTTGGATCTTATAGGAAATACAAAGATGAATAAAATGTGCTCCTTCTCTCAAGGAAAGTACATTATACTATAGTGAAGTTGATAAGTAAATATTAATAACTTTCTACAAAACAAGACAGAATGAAATGAATGTTAAACAGTGGTACAAGTAGTGTATCAAGGAAATACAGAGAACAAAACATTCTATGTTGACACAGGGTATCAAGGAAATGTTTACAGAGCATGTCTCTTTTACAAGTCTTAAAAGATGGGCAGAGAATGTGAAAATGTATTCCAGGTTGAGAAAAAAATGACAGTTAAAGGCACAGAAGCATGAAGGTGCACGTGTGAAAAAGTGCTGAGTACAGGTGGTTATATCTGGGAAGGAAATGGCCCTGGAGAGGAAAAATAGAAACACTTGCTATTATAACTATAATTATTTAATATTACTGAGTTTTTCCAACATGCATACATTGCCCTCCTTATTTTTTTCAATTTAAGCCATTTTTCTAAAAGAAAAAAATGTGCTAAGTTGTATAATGGAAAAAATTGAAATAAAATTTTCCATTGTGTAATGTGCTAATTACAGATATCAACCAGAGGTTAGAAGAGGCAGAGAGTTCCCAAAAAGGGAAATATGTACAAAGGAAGTAAGATTTGTGTTGGCCTTAAATGATAGGTTAGAGATGACTAGATAGAGAGGAGAAAGAACTGAAAGAGAATGAGAATGATTTGTCACTTCAATCATGCCTTCTGCCTGACCCAGTTTGCCTGAGTGGAATTGCACAAACAATCCTGGAACATCTCTGCCACCATGAGTACATATTGCCTTGGTTAAGTTTAAAAACGCATGAAATGAAGCATGCTACAAAGAAATGAAGTATTTTTCAGTTTGGTCTTTAAAGTTTCTCCTTAGCAATTTGTTTCATCTCTCCAAAAGATTAGAACAAATTTAAGTTCATGGCACTTAGGTTCACCTCTTTCTTTTCTCTTTCTCTCACATTTCTGTGTGAATAATGAACTTCCCATGAGTAGAAAATCTGGATACTTATATTTGAATTTTTTTAAAAATATTATTATTGTATCACTAGTTCTTTACAAATACATGCACGTACTTAATTAAAGATGTAATAATAGTAAATCATATTTAAAGAATTGAGTGATGTAAAATGAACCAAATTAGAGTAGTCCCTAAGTGACTCTTTGAAGATCATACTGTAACACTAATTAAATCATCCAAAATATAAATGAACATTAGTTACATCTATGTTAAGTACTATTGGTAGAAACTAGTGCATTTTCAAGTTTGATCAATAATTGCATTGATAAATAAATTTATATTGTATTAATAGGCAGTGCTAATTACATTTACCTTTGAAACAATGCTTCATTTGTTCAGAAAAATGATGAGAGTTTTATTAGCTTAATTATTTTTAAGTCTCTGTTTTTCACCTCAATAAATTGCATTTGTGAACCTGAATCCAAGTGTTTTAGGCCCTGGCACAGACCAATCCCTTTATTAGCAAGTGGGTCAGAATCTGCATATGGGCCTTACCATCTGCAAAAGGCAAACCATCTGGATGGAAAAGAAAGATGACCTTAGAAAACCTGCTTTTTCTTTAAAGTTACATATCCCAGAAACAACTTTTCTGTGTAACTGAGATCTTCTCCTGGATGTCAGAAGGATAGTGAGTATGATTGTTTATCAGGAGAGCAACGCAGATTCAGGTTCTGCCACTGAGCTAGCTGGAGGAAATTTAGATACTCTGAGGATGTCGCAAGTATTGCTACTCAAAATTGAGAGACCAAAATGCAGCCAGTGGGTTGCAGAATATGCACACTCCTTATCTAATGGCTCAAATGTAGGCACCCCATAAAGACATCTTCCTTCTTCAGGGTTCCATTCTGCCAAAAATCTTTTCCAGATCTCCCCACAAATCAAACAGCGTCACCCTCTGTCTTTTCCCCTACAGCTAAAGATTCATCCCCATGCATTACCTCATCTAACTCTGGCTCCTGGGACCTCAGCAAGGTCTACAGGCTAGTAAGCCAGGTGCAATCAGGAAAATAGAGTCCTCTTCAGGTAGTTCAAAAAGGGCCTTAAATACAGGCAACTAATTACAAAAGTGTTGGAAGAGATGCAAAACCAAAAGGGGTGATATGGGAATGCTTAAGTTAGGAACAGCAGAAAATCACTACTACCCCTAGGGCTGTAGGGTTAAAAAAAAATAAATAAGAATATAGAATTACTAGAACCCAGGAACCAGAGATGGCCTGTAGAAATTGGAATCACAGAGGGAAGAACTGAATGGTAACCTGGTACTGCAAAAAGAAGCATAGCCATTACCATGAACATCTCTAAAGTTAAAGACCAAGAAAGGGCAGAAAACACTGGCTTCTTGACTTCCCTAGCTTCCAATCTCCTGCTGATTCCTTCCATTGGCCAAACCAAATGGAAACCAGCATGGCCAACCCCTTGTGATACAGGGTGAAGAAGAAGAGTGAGGATGGATCTGAGCAAACACTAAATGACTGACAGTTCCCTTTTCACCCAGGACTGGAGATCAAGCACTTATTTCACATCCTTCTCTCCAATGTTCTTCAGGACAACATCTGGGGCCCACACACAAGAATACCCTGGAACAACATCTTTTATGAGTCTTCTTGAGTTAGTGATGTTTTTTTCTCCAAGCAGCAGCTGAAATTTGCTGCAGAGCCTAACATGCAGCAGCTGCTGAAGGATTTCACCTAATGCTGCCATCCAGGAACCATAATCTAATCACAGCTGTGGAATATATACTCTTACCTTAGAATGCAGCATCCTTATCCCATCAGTACATCTGAAGTCCCTGATGCCATTGTTTTTGTTCACTGTGGACCTGGAGATTTTTCAGTTCCTCCAAATCATACTGCCTTTAGTCAGGATAATCAGTTCTAGCTGCCATCATAAACACACCGATTCTCAGTGGCCATAATAAAGGCTTATTCCTCACTTGCACAAAGTCTAGTGTAGATCAGGATCTTTCCTCCATCACAAAGCAAACCGTTTGGATTGCATGGCCTCCCCAATAGCTCAGCACTGAGTTGCAACTTCTGACAATCTAAATCAGATGGCCACTAAGGTCATTTGCTAGTTTTGACAGGAGATAAAATCAGGTACCAATGAAGCTATGCAGTGCTGGCACCTTACCCAGGAGAAGGAATGAAATAACAGAGAAGATAAAGAGGACTGGAAGCCCAGATTTGCTGACCCCAAGATTCAGAAATGTCCAACAGCATCATAGTCTAAACCTTGATGATTTAAGCCTAACCTTTCTGTTGAAATTGTTGATTATCCTCTAAAATCACATGTAGGGAGCATGTTAATTTCTTGATACTATCAATTGCCCACTGCCCAAACTACTCAATGATCCAGTGCCTGCCTTGGCTATTACTTATGGCTACACTAGTTCTTATAGGGCTGTGGCTCTCCATACCAGCACATGATAGTGTTACTTCTGAGACGTGGCACCATCATTGTCTATATATCCTGCCCAACTATTCATAGCTACCATCATCAGATCACTTGCTAAATCTGTACCAAGTCTTCAGACAGATACTCTCTCTGCAAGGAAGGGTTTTTCAGACAAATAAAAGTCAAGCATCTATATCCCATGGTGAATAGTACTACTATATAAATAATCATTTAGTGCCTGGGTTCTTGTTCTCACCAGAGAGTTTACTTCCTTTTAGAGATCAAGGCTGAAGCTATTATATAAATATAACCTTTAGGACACAAAGAAGTGTCACCAGAGGATTCCTCCCCTCCATTGACACACACATGCCCCCACACACCTCAGGACACTTGGTGCTTTTGTTAAACAAACATTAGTTAAATCAAATGTAAACACCAGATTGGTGAACTCTCCCACTATCACAATCATAGAATATGAAGGTAACTCCCTGCATTTCTTTACCCAATGATCTCTTCCTCAGAGATCTTTTGATTTCTGACTTCTTGAACTTGAATTAGTAGTTATTACTGATACAACCTATGCAGAAAGCTAAGGAGTAAACAATGACCTTCAGGACATGGTGATTCAGTAAAGGCGTCTAGTGATATCATTTGATCTGTGAAATGCCCACATAATTCTTCATATATAAATTATCTTGTAATACTTCTTAAGAAAGACTGGATTAAGTGACCATGGGGATTGTGGCCTATTCTCCTGATCCCTCAATTCCCCGTATTTTATGTCTGACTTGCTCTCTCATATGGGTATCACTCTTCCTGGAGTGATTGTGTTCTTCATCTAGAAGGCGCACATTTTCCCCTTATCCATGTACATAAAACTGTTTCAGCACGCTACCAATGAGCTTTTCTGATTCCATGAAGTACCTGGCAATCTGATCTCCCAGTGTGTCTTTTTGCTCTGTTTTCTTTTAAAGTCAGTATTCAGTTTTTGTCAAAGTTATACAGTAACAGGGCCTAAAGACTCACATAGTACTAAAAGTCATATAATGAAAAGCAGCATTCAGACACTGTTATCAGATTTTTCTCTTCAGAGACAATCAATTTTAATTCTTTTATGTTTGTTTGCTTTCATATTTAAAAATATGCTTGTATTGTTTCTTTTACTCTCCAACTTCTATTTTCAAAATTTTCAAATCCAGAGAAGCAGTGAAACAACGGGACCTTTCACTGAGATTCACCAGTGTTAACACTTTGTCACATTTGTTTTACTTCTCTCTCTCTTCAATGGACTATTAGCTTGATGCAAAAGTAATTGCGGTTTCAAACTGTGAATTTTAAATCATTATGACTAGGTTCAAGCACATCTTTATTAATCAAAATAGGAACCATTACAATCAACATATTTTTTCCAACGGGAAATAAGCTTTTTTTATTCCTATAGCATAAAAATCCATGCTTTGGGAATCTACAAACTCTTTGAAAGCATTTTCTGCATCTTGCTAGTTGTGGAAGAGTTTTCCCTGTAAAAAGTTGTCAAGATGCTTGAAGAAGTGGTAGTCGGTTGGCAAGAGGTCAGGTGAATATGGTGGATGAAGCAAAACATAGTAGCCCAATTAGTTCAACTTTTGAAGTGTTTGTTGTGTGACATGCAGTCCTGCGTTATGGTGGAGAAAAATTGGGCCCTTTCTGTTGACCAATGCCAGCTGCAGGCGTTGTAGTTTTCAGTATATCTCACTGATTTGCTGAGCATACTTCTCAGAGGGAAGGGCTTCACCAGGATTCAGAAAGCTGTAGTGGATCAGACTGGCGGCAGACCATCAAACAGTGATTATTACCTTTTTTTGGTGCAAATTTGGCTCTAGAAAGTACTTTGGAGCTTTTTCTCATTCCAACCACTAAGCTGGTTGTTGACAGCTGTTGTATAAAATACACTTTTTGTGGCATGCACAATCCGATTGAGAAATGGTTCATTGTTGTTGCATACAAGAAGAGAAGACAATACTTCAAAACGATGATTTTTTGGATTTTCGGTCAGCTCATGAGACACTCAATAATCGACCTTTTTCACCTTTCCAATTTGCTTCAAATGCTGAATGACCAACAGACCATAGAATGATTGATGTTGAGTTTTTCAGCAACTTCTTGTGGAGTTGTAAGAGGACCAGTATTGATGATTACTCTCAATTGGTCACTGTCAACTTCCCATGGCCAGTCACCGTGCTCCTCATCTTCAAGGCTCTTGTCTCCTTTGCAAAATTTCTTGAACCGCCACTGCACTGTACATTCATTAGTAGTTCCTGGGCCAAATATGCTGTTGATGTTGTCAGTTGTCTCTGCTGCTTTATGACCCGTTTTGAACTAGAATAAGAAAATCGCTCAAATTTGCTTTTTGTCTAACATCATTTCCATAGTCTAAAATAAATATAAAATAAACAGCAAGTAATAAGTCATTAGCGAAAAAAGAAAAAAGCGAGAAATGTGCATTAAAAGGATGTATGACATAACCACATTTAAGAATGTATTCCAATAATCAAAGGGCAAATTTCAACAATGCTAAAATCACAATTACTTTTGCACCAAACTAATACAACTTTTAAAACCAGTCCAGCTTAAGAAATTGTATAAGAATAGATTGAATAGCATTAGATTTTAGCTTAAAAAAAAAAAAAAAAGAATGAATTAAACCCCCACTTGTCACATGGCTTAACTCTAACACTAGGAAATGGGGTTAGTAAGTGGGCGAACTGGGTGTGTGACAATCTAAGATGATATTGCTCTTTTTTTCAACAAGAGTATTTTATAATATAAATGCTTTAATGCAAAATGCTTAACACTTAAAATTAGCAAAGTTTCGTTTAAATTAAAACTCCATTTAACTAAAGTTGGTTAACCTTAAGAATTGTACAGTAGTTGAATTCTGCTATATAATGCCACTCCTGTGCAATACGATGAGAACAGCACCATAGCTGCTTATTTTCTCCATTGCGCTTCTGAACTCCAAGGAGTAGAGGAGCTGTACTCAGACAAACATAAAACAAAATGCAACTCAACTGCACGAAATGATTCCTAATAGTTATAAATACATTTTGACTTAGCCATCCAACTAAATAGCTGGGGGGTAACTGCAGGTATTATTCTAGAGTTGATAAAAGTTTTTGTTTCTAGAGCTTAGTAAAAGTTATGCACTAGATGAAAAGTCACAGTTTAAGGAGGCATGTCTTGGCTAAGCACAGTGGCTCACGCCTGTAATTCTAGCACTCTGGAAGGCCAAGGAGGGAGGATTAAGCTCAGGAGTTCAAGATCAGCCTAAGCAAAAGCAAGACTCTGTCTCTACCAAAAATAGAAAAATTAGCCATCTGTGGCATGCACCTGTAGTCCCAGCTACTCAAGAAGCTGAGGCAGGAGAATCACTTGAGCCCAGGAGTTTGAGGTTGCTGTGAGCCAGGCTGACACCGCAACATTCTAGTCTTGGCAACAGAGTGAGCCTTTGTCTCAAAAAAAAAAAAGGATGCACTAGTTACTATGCATACACATTTAGTATCTATAATATAAACACCAGAAATGTATATTAGAGTACCCTCACTAGTCAGGCACAGTTTAAAAAAATAAAAGATGAAGTAACATGATTCTCATAGTTCAAAGGAATCCTGCCTGAAGAGTTTAAACATCTGCCAGTAAATAGCTTCCATTGTTCATGGGTTAAGGCATTTCTGAGACCCTTAGGGTTTAACAAAACTGGATTCACCGGCTTTTAGTATAGCGTCAGCATCTTTTACTGCATGGTAGATAACGTACTTCGCTATGAGTCTGTGACAGGCAATGGAATTCCTCAGTAAGCCAAAAGAATTTAACATGTTCTAGAGCAACAAAATCTTTAGCCATTTTGATATAGCTATGTAAGTTACGAGCCTGATGTGGAGTGCCTGCTGGGATAAATACATCTGTGAGCAACCATACAATAGTTCAGCCTTTAACTCCAAACTCTTGCTGAAGATGTTTTCCTTGTGATCTGACCAAACAAAGCAGTTTGGCAGTCCAGAGACCGAATTTAGTTGCCATCTCACCTTGTGTACTCAGTGTACTCAGGCAGTGGAATGTTGACCATCCGATTATCAAACCTGGAAGGCATCATATCTCTCAAATCTTTTCCTGGTGGCTATTCCTTAAGTTTCAAAATCATTAATTCTTTTTCATTTTCAAGTAATTTGGAACAACTTCAAATCCACTCCAAAAGTCTCCTACTGTGGCTTCTGTGATTATTTCATTGGTTCTTGAATTAACTAGGTTGACTTCCATATCACCAAACTCATCGGTAAAGGAGTCAGGTTTCCAAAGTTCAGAGTTCAATTTATGATGCACTTCAGATACCCTCACCAACTGCCCTTGAGTCCAGTACTCCCCAGTTACATTCCAGTTGCTCCTGTTGTTGGGATCTTACAGGCACAGCAAGCGATGATCACATAGCCAGTTGTGAGGACTGTCAGAATGCTGGGCTTTTAGTCAGTTCTTGAGGCTTCTCAGATAAATCAGAGGATATCTTACTTTTCACCAAAGAAGCAAAGATATCATCAAAAATTTGGGGGCCCAGTCTTGAGTCCATTTTCTGCCTTTGTTTTCCTTGTTGACATTCCTGCCGATTAGGCGGGCCAGCAAGTTTAAGCAGATGTGCTGGCTGGACAGGCAGGCTTTGTGCTGAGGGCTGGCTTGGAGGTTGGACTCCCACCTGAGGCTGTTGGCTCCAATACTGATGGATTCTGTGGGAGCACAGTTCTAAGAATAGGCTTTTCTCCAACTAAGGAAGTCTGTTTTATGTCTTCTTTTGAGGCTGGCTTTGACCACAAACCTCAAATGAGCATTTAACACCAACCAACAATCTTATTTCTTCTACATGATGGCTTCTTCTCTCTCCAAAAACTTACTCATATCCTTCTCCCCCTTCACTTTCAGTTGCTCACCTTGCCTCATACATCATGGAGAAAATAGAAACTATTAGATAGGCATTCTCGCATCTTCCCACCAGTAAAGCTACATGCTTTCTGTATCTGCCGTCTTTCTTCTCTCTCTCCATGTGGTCTGGACTCCACTTCTTTATAATAGGAAACCAGCTGAAGGATAACTGTACACACTAACCCGGAACAATGTAGGCTTGAAGAAATAATGAACACATATAGGAATAACATTCATCAGGCATCAGGCAGATGGGAGGGGGGAGGAGGGGTTAGGTATATACATACATAATGAGTGCAATGAGCACTATCTGGGGGATGGACATGCTTGAAGCTCTCACTCAGCGGGAAGTGGGGGACAAGGGCAATATACGTAACCTAAACATCTGTACTCCCATAATATGCTGAAATAAGATAAATAAAGGAAAGAAATAATGAACACAAAATAAAACTGAAAATTGCTAAAACAATACACAATATAAATAAAATTTATGGGAGCATCCATTCTCCTTGAAAAGATTAGCTTTGCAAAATTTGACACGGGAAAATTAGATTTGGTAGTAATAATGCACCCAAATAAGGGTCAAATACAAGGTGCCACCATCAATAAAAATCTTCATTGTAAGATTAACACAGCAAAGCTGTCTCTTGAAGAAAATATTTTCAGTAAAATAAAAATGAAAATAAAGGCTGGGCATGGTGGCTCACGCCTGTAATCCTAGCACTCTGGGAGGCCAAGGCAGGCAGATTGCTCAAGGTCAGGAGTTCGAGACCAGCCTGAGCAAGAGTGAGACCCTGTCTCTACTAAAAAAATAGAAAGAAATTAATTGGACAACTACAAATATATAGAAAAGAAAAAATTAGCTGGGCATGGTGGCACATGCCTGTAGTCCCAGCTACTCGGGAGGCTGAGGCAGGAGGATCGCCTGAGCCCAGGAGTTGGAGGTTGCTGTGAGCTAGGCTGACACCATGGCACTCTAGCCTGGGCGACAGAGACTCTGTCTCAAAAAAAAAAAAAAAAGAAAATGAAAAGTTAGTAACATTTTAACCATGAATATCCATCAAGGCTATAAATAATCATTAAAGTGCTAATATTTATAAACAAAGTCAAAACAATCTAGTATAAAAATATTGAGGACAAAATCGTCTCACAGAGAGGTCAAAATATGCTATACTAATTTGATATATTTCCTCCCAGACCTTCTCCTGTGTAGTCAGCCAGAACAGTGGAGTACACTCCCCATTGCTCCA